>CAFUXE010000874.1:201537-214384 GCA_903364295.1 Serranus cabrilla | reverse complement strand
TTTACAGTGTATTTGATATAATAATAAGGGAAAGCTGATAACCAAAAGTGTACTTTTTCCAAGTGTGTACATAAATATAATAGAGTGTTTTGTTCAAGCAGCAGAACAGAACAACTTATTAAAATATTTTTTTGTTTTTTTATATAAATTCCCTACATAACCACTGACATAAAACATTACACAAACACAGTAGGTAAACCCAGATAACAGATCAAATTTAGCAGCAGATTTACTCTCTAATTCCTTGGTTAACTCTAACTGCTCCCTTGAGAAGTGAGTCAAACCTACCTGAGGAGCTGCCACGAGCCTGTGACATCTTGACTTCACTTGCATGTAATTACGCCTTCAGCACAAATCCCCCATCATTAAGTTTCTCTGTGGCAACTTGTATACCTACAAGAAGCTGTGCAGTCTCATGAACCTGCCATTCCCCACAGTGCAGCACTTTGAGCCGTGGAGGAGCCCGGGCGGTGCAGCGAGGACGGATGGGTGGAGTTTACAGTGTTGTCGGGTTAAGCGGGGTACAAAATTAAAACTCTCAGGTTATTGATTGTAGAGTAGCTATCGACTGGACGGAACTGCTATATGGACAATCGCTCACATTACACGTAGCAGCTTCCTCGTTAGTCTAAGCGACGTGATTGAGAACAAATTAGCCAATAAACAGGAGAGGAGAGAAAGACATGCTCTTAATGGAAGGCTAGTTTGTTTAGAATTTGATTGGCATAACCTGCTGCCATGCGGGTTATTTACACTTGTGACACTGATCCTAAAAAATCGACTATAAGTTTGTTTGTATGATGGCTGGGTGTCCCACATTGACTTTTCTTGCTGTGTCCCGTAAGGCTACGGTAAGTATAGGAAAGCACTCTACATCTTTTTATCAGACTATATTCTGATGCCCACTGCATTTATTGTGCCAAAAATTACAAAATTAGATTAGCAAAATCAGTATAATCTTTTAAATCTGTTATGGCTGTTATATGAACCACTCACAATTAGGCTGTGCAGGCTAAAGTTTTTTCCTGTTCTTATCTGATTTGATTGTATCTTTGTGTTTATATTGTGTTTTGTTTTTAATGGCACTGTAAAACATTTTACGTTGCCTCTATTGATTTTTAATGCCATACTGTGAAGCACTTTGAGCTGCAATTTATGTCTGACATGTTCTATACGAGAAATAAAAAGAAAGTTAGTATTATTATTGCTGTTGTTGTTGTTGTTTTTATTATTATATTTATTAGTTGTATCTGTTTACCCACAACCCAAAATGTTATAATTAATGTAGTTATTATTAATAGTAGTAGTAGTAGAAGTAGTATTGTGCTAGTAGATAGTAAATAATTATATAAATAACATTAAATGATCAACACATAATAATATATTATAAATTATTCTTATAAATAATACCAATAAGGGATCATTCCGTTCAACCTGTCCTTGGCCACAGGGTGGCGCTGTTTGTCCAGCTATCACAGGACCAGCGTGTAGTATCCACCCATCTGAGCTATGTTCAAAATCACACAATGAAAACGTTTCAGGTAATTACGTTAACTAACTAAACTTGTCATAAATAATGCCACTACTTATTTCGATTCACATAGTATAAAGTAAAACAATGGCCTCCTACCCTTTGATAGCTGACATGGCCAGTTAAAGCTGGATTATTTGTGTTCATGCGAGCAGAAAATTGTGTTCAATAACGTAACGCTCTTGAACACACCTTGACAGATTAGTCAGCCAGTTGAACTGTGACCAAAACAAACTCAGAGGGATACTATTTGGCTTTGACGCCTGGCTTTCAAATACATATTTTCCTAATGCCGAGGCGCTTAAACAAGAGGTTTGAGGAGAAGGAATTTAATTAGGTTGGCTTGGACAAGTAACAGGGCTTGTAGCTTGTGGCTAGTCGCTGTTAGCTAGAAGGCTAACATTACCGTAAGCTAACAGAAGCCGTTAGCTCGCTAACTAACGGTAACGTTATGCCAGACGACCCAATAACTGCTGGGAGTAGAAGCTGCCGCCTCTGTTGCCTTAACTATCAGTCCAGCAATTTGAAACCAGCTTACCAGCTAGTTAGGTAGCTAGTCACGCTAAACCGAGACACTGATAACTCATTTTTTACGTTGCCTTTTAAATAAAAACTCCAGCATGGGGATGTGCTTACCGTGCCTTGGTGGAGCAGCGGACGACGTTGTTGTCACTCCAGATCCAGTAGGTTGATTTTAATAAAACTTTGACCACCAGCTGTGTCACTAGATAAGTCACATTGTCGCACCTGTGTTACACAAAGAACTGGCACAAATTAACTTAACTTAACGCGACGTGAATGTGATTAATCATCCGTAGGACACCAATAGGCCCTACTAGGCAATGTTGAAGAGGCGTTGACTGTTTAGCTTCTGTAAACACTGGCATGTCAAGTATGCTCCAGGCCCAGGGCAGTCAACTAGCTAGCTTTATACCCACAGAAAGCTACCTACAGTTTTAGCTAACAAGTTTCTTGTGCGCTTTTCCCCCCAGGACACACGGAGACGACAATTAGCTGAAGCTGCTGAGAAGAGACAAAAAGAGGTAGGTTTACTTTTAAGTGGTTGCGTCTCTGTGTGTGTGTCTAAAACACATTTAGGACAGTGTTTTAATACACTTGGTTGCCAGATTATTAGGTGAATCTAGTTTAATACAATGTATTCCCAGTACAGTATTAATGTAGGATTTAATCTAGTCTGTAATTTGTAATGTTCTTATTTGTCAGCATTATGCTTTATAATTTAACAGCTTCTAAAATAACCAAAATGCTCAACAATTATCTACACTTTAATCAAAAACGTAATATTTTAACCTCGCCAAAAAGAAGGTGAACTGCAGCTAGATGTACCTTATAATCTGGTTACTTATCGTAGTATACCTTTGTAGCTTTCCGTTACATATATACACCCAATTCAAGTTAGATTCACATTACAGTGTGGTGAGTGATTTTTTATTACACAGAAAAGCCACTTGCATACCCATAAGAGACATGCTAAAGTTGTATCGAGGTAAGTATACATGGCCAGGTGAATCTTTTGGATTGGCTGATATCTAAACCTCCACATGTTTCCGCTCCAAGTCACTGTTTTCACCTGTAAATCTCCCTGACACCCTGAAGATTCACACTGTCACTACTGCAGACGAACGAAAGCACCAAGCCTAAAGTCACAGCCACGTTTTACTTAGCTGCTCCATCCTTTATCTGAATTGCCTTATTTGGCAGATGAATGCCATTGTGCTAATTGTGAATAACAATGCCATATGTGCTTTTTGGAAAACATGCATGTTATTAACAATGTCTTTTAACATCTTTAACAAGATGAAAACATTTATGTAAAGGTATTTTCTGTAAGTGTTTATATTCCACTCTCTCCTTCAGACAACATACAGGGGCGTTAAAAATCCAGAAGCAGTTGAGAGAAAAAAGAAAAAACAAGAAGAGATTGAGAAACAGGCGATGACCACCTCTGTGTCCGGAGGCGGCGGGGGGCTGAAGGTTCGTTTTGTGTTATTTAAGAACAACAAAATCAATAGAGTAATATTCTCTAACTGATGCTTGATGATGCACAGATGATTCAAGATGATATTTTCAAATACAAAATAAAGGAAATATTCAAAGATATAGTCTGTTTTACATAAAGCAGTCGGATGTACAAAATATATATTTTTCATCTGTGAGCTACATTTAACCTCCATTGAACAAGAACATTAAACATCACAGTAGCCAAATGATCAAGACCACATCTAGTGTCATATTTTAAAAGATATATTAAATGTATTTATATATCAATTAACACTATGTCTCAAAGTGTAGAGATTGTTCTGATGATTTTCCTTTTTCTGTTCTCTAGTGGCAGGTGGGCTGAAAATCAAGATGAAGTTTTGACTTTGAAGTCCCAAACAACATGAAGAATTGCAGCAAGATGACTTGAAAGATGTTTGAACTGCTGTCCAGTTTTTGAATTCTTATTCTTTTTTGCCTATTTTATGATGTTATTAAGAGACAAGCGGTTGTGTTTGTCATGCTTTATGCAGAAACAATCTGTAGTGATCACAGACTGCTGGCCCCCCATGTTGCCAAGTTATTCAAGCCACTTTGGACCTTTGGACAAGTCAGGGACGACACAGAAATGTGCACACATACACAGGTCCGACTGTATTAATTTCATTTGGCCACCTACCAAGATCAGACAACAAAAGAATGTGATAACGAAGTCCAGTAGTATCTATACTAAGACAAAGCTGTCCTTTTTTTTCACTCTTTCACCTCACTGCTTTTCATCATGAAGGATTTATAAATGCTTATTACTTTTTTAGGACTTCTCCAAAAGTCTGTTAAGCAGATGGCACATTTCACAACTTAAATACAAATAATGTTTACAATTTAAGTGTGCTTATTGTAGGATGTGCATACAGTAAGAAAGCACCCAGTTAACACTCATTTCACCTTATTTAGGGCTCTAATTATTGGCAACATAAAGACTTGTGCAAACAGTGTTATAAGTTGTTGGAATTTAACCAACTTGTAGTGCACTTGGTCGATCCCTGGGCTGCACCAGTGCTGCACCAGTATCACACGGGAGTCCCCTGTGGGTGAGGAAGGTGTTGTGTCTTTGACATTGTGCTGAGAATATGTCTGACAACCAGGTCTGTACTCAGCCCAACATCATTTATACACTGCTGAATACAAAACACTAAAACAATTGTTAACCGTTAATGATCTTGTGCACTTGCCTGTTGCACTTTGCACGGGTCTTTGCCATTACTCCTTTAACAGAGCCCCTTTTTTTTCTGCACAATTTGACTTTGTTGTGTTTGATTGCAATGTATGCAGTACACTGGTGTGATGCCTGCTTAATTTAAATGATATGAAATGTGTTTATGAATTGCCATATTACAAACGGAAGCTTTTGTTAGACATCTATTTGTCAACATATGCCTGCTCACAGTCCATGTTGGGAGAGATTCATGTCAGTGAAGAAACTGAAGGAAAAGAACAAGTGAAGTGTGAACAGTACATACACAGTGAAGTATTTACTTTGACCTGCTTAACTGAGTGCATTTCTTACAGCCTTCACTTGATCCTTAAATGCTTCCGGTGCTCTCGCCATTTTATAGGACAAGAAATCTAGCCAATGTTATTTACTACAATAAACCACATTTCTGCTACTCTGGAGTGGATGTCATGGAAACTACACTTTTATAGAGAGATGATTCATGTTAGTTAGTTTGGGTCAGTGGTGGAAAAGTATTCGGATCCTTTACTTAAGTTAAAGTACTAATACCACTTAGGCTTAGTTTTGCTGGAAAAAAATCTTTATACAAAGTAGATATTTCAAAAGTGATTTTAGTTTTGAGAATTTATTGAAAATGTACATCTAAAACAGAAATTGGACTTAACACACAAACCTGTTTGCATAGAAAGTGATCTCATGCCAAACATACATATTAATTTTCCAGGGGAAAAAATGCACAAATTAATACATTAAATGATAATGTTGTGAATCAATTGTAAGAAATGTAAAAAGAATGATCAAGTTTCAATGATTGCAGCTACCTCTAGAGGTCAGCAACGTGCAAAGAATTTAATTGCAGAACCTCAAGTGAGTAAACCTGCTTTAACATTATCAATCCTAAATCATTACGGTTCTATTTAACTATATACTGCATCTTGTACAGGTGATTGTCCATGTTCTTGTAATAGAAATTATATAAAAACAGGAGCTATCCTAATAATGAATAATTATTAAAAATGATAATAGTATAAAAAAATGCACTTCATAGAATAGCTCAAAATGTAAACAGTCGAAGCCTTTCTTTCATTTCTTAGTCTAATTTAAAAAACAAAACATAATCAAGAAAAGGCCGTAACATTTTATGATCAACGCTTGGTTTCTAGGTGAGATTTGGCAACTATACAGTACAGTGAAATAATATGGAAAGATTTGGTAAATGACATTTCTTTGGACAGTAAAGTTTATTCTTCTAATGTCATAGTTAAAGTTTAAATTGAAACGCTAGAGCCACTTTAATTCAATGTACTGTGAGGAAGTCAGGATAACTATGAGCCACATGAAAAAGGGAGGAAAACAACACAAAGATCTACTTGCTTTCTACTTTCACACACACACACAGCAGGTTGCCAAAGAAGACTCGCTTCTTAAAGGTCCTGAAACCTCCGCCACTCACTTAATGTCATTCAGAAAAACGCTTGAACATTCGCAAGTATTGCCAGATACCAGAGGCCCAATTCATGAAATTGTAATTATTTAATATTGTAATGATTGACACATTTGTCACTTCTGTTAAGCTAAATAAATCACATTGTTAAAGGCCTGCTGGTGTGATTCCAGACTTAATCTGCACACAAACTGAACTCTCTGTTTTCCATGAATGCAGCTGTGTCTGCAGCTGTAATATGTTTAAGAACTGATTTGTTATAAAGCAACGTCCTTTAGGGAGTAAACAATAAGAAGTCATCCTCTGTGTCTTTCCATCAATGGCACGATTCAGATTCACGTCTTCACTTCTTGCTGCGGTAGTGAGCTGCCACCACCAGGTAGCTGTCGGGCGTCAGGTCCTTGATGTTGGGGGACTTGCTGCCGACGGGGGACGTCTTGCCCTCCACCCGCGAGATCTGGAGCATGCGGCACGGGTCGTGTTTCAGCAGGTAGCTCTCAAAGGTCTCCCAGCCTCCGCCCACACGCACCATCACGTGCTTGTTGTGCAGCATCTGCAGCGAGAAACAGGATTAAAGTGTCACTTTTGATGTCAAAGGAGAGCTTTAAGCAGTTGATGCTGAGCCCTTCCTTCTACAGGACTAATGTCATTTCACTGATTGAGGCTTTGGTTCCCAGGCAGCAGCTGAATGATCAGTTAAGCGCGGCTTTGATGTGAGACGTTGTTGACTGATGTCGGAGGCTTCAGACTGGTTGATGTCCCCGGAGGGAAGCTTTCTCCATCTCTGCACAGCCTGATGCCGTGTTGAGCAGACAAACAGAATGATAGATTCATGGAACATAAACTAAAAAATAGACACATGCATTGAAAATGACACTAGATTAAAGTCCTTACAGTTCGTCTCAACCACTTTTCGGGGTAAGTCATCCAACAGTTGTTGAAATATTTCTGTGAAAAATACAAATCCACTGGAAGAGAGTTCAGGGGATCTCCAAAGACATAATGTGTCATCAAGGAAACATGAACATCTGTGCAGAGCTTCCTGCCAATCCATCCTGCAGATGTTTTGATATTTCACTGCACAAGTGAAATGTTCACCTGCTGGTGGCGCCAGAGGAGTCAGAGGGTCACAGGAGTCATTCAAATCCATCCTCTGGGGAAGATGAATGCACTAAAAGTAATTTCATTTCATCAAAAAGATGAAAAAAAGTGAACCTTATGGCAGCAGCAGAAATAGGTCACAGGATAAGTCAGTGAGATTCTTCCTCCTGGGAACATGAATGTCCGTACAGAATTTCATGGAAGTCCATCTTGAAAAGATGTTGAGATATTTCAGTCGTGACCAAAGTGGATCACTGTGCAGGCACAGACCAGGCCCTCCTGGCCTCTACCGACAAAATGATACTCAAGGACACACAACCCAATCACAAAGAGACTCAAAGTCTACAAAAAGAACAAAACAACTATAAAGAGACACAAAAACACAATAAAGAGATGAAAAACAGCTCAAAAGAGACAAGCAATTACTACAAAAAGACACAAAAAGAAACCAAGGAGGTAGAAAACAGGTCTAAAGTGACACAAAACTACTACAAAGAGACACAAAAAGACTACAAATTGCCCAAACAACTATAAAGAGATGAAACTCTGCTCCACAGAGACAAAAAAATTATACAAAGAGAAATGGAAAGACTACAAATACACCAAAACAACTACAAAGAGATGGAAACCTGCTCCAAAGAGACACACAGTAATTACAAATAGATCCTAAATTAAACTACAAAAATAATCTAAGCAGGAGAGGTGTGTGCCTGTAGACCAAGGGGCCCCATTGCCTCATAACCTGCCCATAGACAGACCAACATCAACACAATAACAGACATTTCACCACCGAAAAGCACCGATCCTTACACCGACAGTACACGCTGCTGCTCTGCTCATCAAAGGACTTAAATGCAGTTTTTCCATCGTTCACTCTGCAACATTTGCTTTGTGGAGCGACGCCGCCCTCCACATCGGGGCGCATTCTCAAGGTTGGGTACCATGGCAACATTGGCCGTTACAATAAAGCGAAGAAGAAATAAAAGGCTCTGATATATTAGATGCTCAGACACTCACATTCCCCGGAGGCTGTTCACATAAAACACGTCTGCCTGCCTCACTGTGGAGCCGCATCACCCGCGAGCTCATTACACGACATCACGCTTCTTGAGGTGAAATAGTGAATAAAGAGGTTGTAACTGTATTAAGACTATTAGGAGGCGATATTTGTGTTTAAAACACAAACTGTGGGAGACAAGTACCAAACTAAAGCGTTTGATAAAAAGGTAAACTACCTCATGTCACCTCAGTCCGGACAGATATGAGGCTTTCTGCCTTCCAGCAGCGCAACATGCAACATTTATAAGCCTCTTAAAAGAATCAATCAGGGGGGCACTGGTGGGGCAGCGCTCCCAATCACCCGCTGCAGGCCTCCGGGCTCTGTGACTGTGGATTTAATGGAGCTGTGCGATGCAGAGGGGTTTCAATCAGGCTGCTTTGGGACCAGACCCTCACCGGAGCCTGTTCAGCCCAGAGAAGGACAGACAGAGGCCCCGGGCTGAGCTGGGGACAGCACCTCTCACACACACGGGGCTGTTTCTCTGCCCCCTCGTTCAGGCTACAACCACCTCATTTATTTCCAGGAGCTGGGAAGGTCAGTCTCTCAGGCGTGTGCAGATAATTGTGGAGTGGACTCTGATATGCGCTGCATTGTTGTCCCCGCTCCCCCAGTTTGCCTGCAGACGCGCTGACTGGATTCATGCCTTTTCAGAGGAAGCAGCTGCTGGAGGGTAAAACCATCTGAGGAATTTTAATTAAAGCATTTTGACAGTGAGGAGTGCTGGCTGAGAGACAAAGACACAGAGGTGTAACACTTGCTTTGGTCTTATCAAATGACACATAATCAGCCCACAAAGTAACACACAGGCGTCATTTCACTGTTGCTGATTATGTCCTTTCTGTGCACTCAACATCTGTGCAGCTCTTACTAAGGTTCCTTCTTTTTTCCCATTAAAATGTTTTTTGGGGAGGGTTAGGGTTGTTCAAATCAAGGGTCATAGCATAGAGAGACTCGTTTGTAAAGACTCAAGGTTCAGCTCTATTATTTATTATGATACAATGTAGGATTACAGCTGTAGTGTCCACATCCACTGCCAGTTAGGCTTATTTTGTTGAACATAAGCATAACTGAATGTAACACTGTTATCTCTTTCACTATTATCCACCATTTAAGACATAACGGTTGGGAAAAGGTGTGTATCATGTATATAGTGATTTTATTTGTATTCTTTTCTTGTTTGTATCACGTTTATAGTTTTTTTTTCAGTGTAATCTGTATTTTGTCTTGTTATTACCTTGTATATAGTATATACAGCTTTTTATTTGTATTTTATCTTATATTTTTGTCTTGATTTCATATATTTTTTTCATTTTTATTTAGTGCTCAGTCCCTTTTTTTACTCTTCATTTTTGAGTCTTCATCCTGTTTTATCTTATCCTCCACACTACAGATACAAAAATATATTAAAAAATATTAAAATATTTGAAGCAAGAAGGGGGGAGAAGGGGAGGTGGGACTTGGGGTTGAATATTTTCTTATATATGTGGACTTACTAAAGGTATGATAGGATATTTATAACTTTATTCATTTATTTTTTATTTGTATTTATTTACTTATTTTTATTTTATTTTTCTTAATTCCATTGTTTGACATTGTTATTATTTTTATTTATTTATATTATTTTTTCTTAATTCTGTCGTATGGGAGTATTATTATTTATTATTATTATTAATTATTATTATTATTATTATATTTTTGGCCCTACTGTATTTTATTTTCCCAATCAGAGGATTCTGTTGTTTGTTTTTCTGATACGTCCTTTATCTTGATGTATGTTTTGATATTTTATTTTACTTTATTTAATGAAGAAGAAAAGCAAACATCACCCCGTCAGATATTCTGTGAATAATGCTCCACAATTTAAAAAATCACTGAAGGAATAAATACAAAAAAAAAAAGATAAACTAAAGTATATTCACAAGAATGATATAAATGCCTTATAAATAATGAAACTGGCTGACTTGGCCTGTAAAGTAATGTGGGATTCATATTATTGCACCAACACTGTGATTATTCACCATTTGTCCTTGGTTGCTCAGCAACACAGTAAAAGACTGAAGCACTCAGTCATCAAAAAGGCTGAAAATATAGATAAATATTCAGATTCACACGGTATCTCATGTTATTCTACCAGGAAGTCTGCGTCTTATTGTCCTCACTCATGTTTCTGAACAGTTTTCTTCAAACATTGACTGATTTGGTTTGGCAGCGATGTGACTGTAACAGCTGCAGTCTAACAGGCCGACAGCAGAGGACATCCAAGAGCAAACTCTCCTCTGAAGGTCTCCACATCCGAAGCTCACCGTCGGCATGAATCACATTCGTAGAGGTGTGAATCCTGGTTGTGGGTTGCCAAGTAACCAGGATCCCAAGGGGACCAATGCTACTTCTCTAATCTGCGTTAGCCTCCATTTATCTTCCTCCGGTTTCCTTTAGCCTCGGCTCTGACAGAGCAGAGAAACATTTCCTGGGCTGTTAGATTCACTGTGATGCTGAGATGTAATTAATGCTGCGGCCAGGATTAGGTGATAAAGCTTAGTCAAATATTTTCCAAGTAATAACTTCACATCATATGGAAATGTGTGGGTGTTATTTTCCCTTAATAGCGGCTGAGCCACATTATGTTTGGCTGAAGATGGACATTGTCGGAATACCATTACCAGTAAATGAGACCTCACAGTGAAGGCGGGCTCTGCACACACAATGGGTTACTTTCATCCCACAGCCAGCCTCAAGTATCAACACGCTACCATATGCTGTGTGAATGGAGCGCGGTCTGCGCTGCAGTGTGAGGCCGCATTGTTATCAGCCCCAAACTGATTTAAAATGAACAGAAGGGATGACACTTTATCAGTGAAAATGCAAACTTGTGTCAGTTTTGTGAGGTTTTTGGGTTTAAAATAAATCCCCCCAATAAAACACGCAGACTAATAAACCACTAAAAGTAACTGTCCAGTTCACTTTATAGATAATGGCTCTAAAATTGACCATTTCCAGTGTTTTACTTCACGGCATTTCAGAGGGCAGTAGTGCACTTTTTACTACATTTATTCAGCATTTGCCGTTTCAGAATATTATTGCATATATTACAGATTTTTTTCTAATCATGTGATGTATATAACTGGAAAATAAGGTCACAAATAGTATAGAGAACAGTAGAAAGCAGGAAGATTCAGGCTTTTTACTTCAGTAAAAGTAGCTATACAATGTTAAATCACAACATAAGTACAAGTAAAAATACTTAAGGGTTATAAGTTAATTGGGTTGTTTTATTTGTGTGTGAATTTTTTATGTATTGTATGTGGGGATGTTCTGGTATTCCCTGAGAAATATTTTCTCATATTAGACCGTACAGCTGCTGCTTTGCAATGTGACAATGAAGACTTTGATTTGGTTGATAAATACATACAGAATTAATGCAAAAGTATTGCAGGAAATCCTACATTTTCTCTAAAACCTGGAACTCTTAATATAAATAATAAAATTTTACAAAGACTGGCAACTCTTTCCCATGGTTTTCATTTAAAGAATGGTGTCTGTTTTATTTTTCTGCCTCTTTTTAATCTACTCTACTCAACTTTATTTACTACTAAGATACTGCTAATATGAAACTGGGACTTTTCTTCAGAATTTAACATTTTTTCATTTCATTTTATTATGTAAAGACTCAAACATTTTCTAGCACCTGATGTTGAATCATTTTAAACCTGATTGTGATGAACTCACCCGTATAAAAAGCATCTTCTCCCCGACACGGTATCGGCCCTGCGAGTGTCTCTCCACACAGAACTTGTTTGGACATCTGCAGGGAGGATCATCAGCGATGTGTCTGACCTGTAAAACACACACAAACATATTAAAGACGTTTCTCTCTTGAAATAAAAAAGAAGAAGGGAAGCTAAACTACTTCTAACTCACAGCATCATCCAACAGCTTCCCTGTGCTCTTCTTGCTGGATGTGACTTTGGCCGGAGTCGGAGTCTGGGTCGGGGTCGGGGACGGAGAAGGAGACGGGGACGGGGATAAAGAGGGAGACGGAGGAAGAGGCTGAGCCGGGGACACAGGGGACGGAGGAGGTGGAGGCGCTTTCTCTTCTTGTTCAATCTCTTTCTCCAGTTTTATAAGGCCAGGAGGCTCCACGTTGTACCTGGACCAAGGAAACAAAGTCAGTATATAAGTAAAGAAATATGAAGAATGTGGGAAAAATAGTTATGGAAGAAGCGCCGTACCTTGCTGCTATCCGTCCCAGCTGTAACAGACAGAGGCACACTTCTCGTGGCTGCTTATGAAGAACTGCAGGAAGAGGAGCGAGTTTTAGATACGGGTTCTTACGGCGCACAGACAGAGGCTGTGAGTGAGTGAGTGTGAGCGGCTGAGTGATGGGAGGATGCACATAAAAAATGAGCTCATGAACGTCATGCATTCCTTTTCAATCCCGTTTTATCCCACATCGGATGAAAATGAAGGTTGTTCACA
>CAFUXE010000874.1:181109-191973 GCA_903364295.1 Serranus cabrilla | reverse complement strand
GACACGATGTAAATCTTCAATGTGAGTTTGCAAAGAGATCTTCAGACACGTCTGCATGTGCTTTATATATTAAATCAGGATGGAACTGGACACAGAAAGTAACATCTGTGTGCAGATCTACGATCAATACTTCATGTATGAATCTTATAATGTTGTTTTTTTTGGGTTGATTGACATGTTTAAAGGGCCACACATACAGGTTTTTTCAATCACTGTGTCCACCACTTGTATGCCTATATTGGAGTATGTGCCATGTGTATGAATGTATATATCAGAATAATGTCTTCTGTGTGTACAATATACCTATATTAGTATGAAATGGAGCTCTTTTCTACTCTTTGCAGACTGCTCACAGCTCTTTACACTACAGACGGCGCTCATTCACCCATTCATACCAGTGTCCATGCTGCCCTAAAAAGTGCCACCATCAGGAATTCATTCACACATCTATGAACTGGGAGAAATTAGGGGCTCAGGGATACTCCAACATGTAGGCTGCCATGGTCGGGGATCGAACCACCGATCAGCGGGGCTACTGAGCCACTGAGTCTCACTTCTGTATGCCAACCTAATTATTATTATTAAGGGCGGCTGATTTATTGCCGAGTCTGTAACATTTCAGGAAAACACAATTCATAAAGTCCTGAAATGTCTCATTTTGACCAACCAGCAGTTTGCATAATAAATAATAAATCTTTAGACACAACAGTTAGTTGACAGTTACGTAGAAGCTCTAACCAACCGGCTGCATAAGACTGTAGCTCTTAAGAAACCAGTTGTTGTAAAGGTTACGATAAATGATTTGTTTTAAACTCAAATCCTAAACCATCATGGTGATATTCTTCAGTAATGGCTGACAGTCAGGCGCAGGTGGAGGATCAGAGATCTGAGTGCTTTTGTCCTCTTGGCTGAGTCCTGGTTTGGTTTACAGTCCACCTGATGAAATGAGACAGCTCAGAGTCTATCCACCTCTTCACTGGACAAGAGACACTTTTACACCAGCCAGACTCACACAGAAGGACTTCTGTTCCACTAACAAAGAGCTCGTTCAGGTTATAGGTACAGTCTATCATAGAGTCTGAATCAATCTGTCCGTCCGCTGCAGCAGGCTTTACATTACAGTCTGATGGAGCGGCCGCGTCCCACATCAATATTCAGAGCCACATTTAACAGCTACTTACTGCCTGCAAAGTGAAGTCAATAAGTAAATGAGACATTTCTCACAGTACTTTTCCGATACAGTGTGTCAGGCGCTCAAAACGTCAGAGCTATAATGCGAAAATCTTTCACGTTTCAATCAACTGTCACACCATCAGAGGACCTGCTGCTGCTGCAGCCGTGACAAGTGAGTAACTGACACAACAACTGGCCACCAGATGTAACAGCCGACATGGAAGTCGTGTATGAGACGTCCTCTGAAGAATGAGGAAACAGAGCAGATTGATGGATGTATACATGACCTGACAGAGACATCAGACGTAGGAATGGGCAAATGGAGAAGCTCAGCTATCATAATATTCTTGACAAACCTTTCTTCTTATAGTTATCTTCACATGAAACTAAACTGCATTTTCAAATATGTTTTAAAGGGGAAAGTATTTACAGTTGAATTTCTAAACACGTGGTCGTGATTTGAAACAAAACTACAGTTCAAACATGTGGTTAACATGGTCAAACAGCTGCAGTTTGGTTAGATTTATCCACCAAATCTGCTTTGTTGTGTTCACTGAAAGATCCTGGTTTGGGCTAAATTAAATACATTTGTAACTTTAGTTGAATACAACAAAACTTTGTGGATAGGTTTAGTAAATAGATCATCACTTGCCTTAAATTAAACCTTTAAAACCAGGAAAAGAAAAGATATTATGATGCCCATAATCTATTGTGATAGCGAGCCTCGTATCAAAACATCGATATAATAACGACACATTCCCCTAATCTTAAACTTCCTGTCGTTACAGATAACTTATCTACACAGATGACAGATTAATATGATTTTTTTTGTTGTTGTTCCACCTCATCCTTTCTGTTTCTTTCCCGTTCTTTCTAAATTCTTTGCTCAAGCTTCATTACAGAGAGATAAACATTAACCAATGAAATCAAACTGGTCTGAAAGAGTTTTGCCTCCAGCTTCGACACAAGTAGGAACTTCTTACATGGCACACGGTAGGCAAATAGCAACAGGATATTTGATGCAAATTGCAAGAAGATCTTATTCAAACAAGGAAGCAAAGCTGCCGCGAACAATTAGTTCATAGTCTGTGATGGCTGAAAATTTCCTGTGAATACCGAGGGAGTGTAACACAATGTGAGGAATCTGACCTTTAAAGCTGTGCAACATTTCAAGGCCTCTGTGGAGTTGGTTGCAACCAAATAACACCGTGGTGCCACACTGGACATCGGGACCTTGATGTCCACCCAAGGTCGTCTTATCTTCCTGAAGACAAGAGCTCCTCGCTGCGTACACACACTAAACTCTGGAGCTCAGCACTCACACACAGGTGCAACATTCCCACGTCCAGGCTGACGGACAGAACAAGGGCACTGGGACAACTTCTCATGTCTCACAGTACAAGGCCCATTCATACGAGTCCAGTAAATAAAACATAGCTGGGGTCAGATTGGACCTTTTTTGATCATAAAATGTAGAATTTTGTATTTCTAAGGACACATGGGGACGAGCTGGATATGTCAGACTGAAGGAAAAAAATATAAAAAAAATGTTCTAAAATTAAATCAAAATCCGCCAGCATTTGGACTAAATGATGTAATTTCCTTCACTTAAAGAAACAGTATCACATTTTGGTGCAGAGACACATTTGTGTGAGGGGTTGGCACACAACAATAATCTTATGGATACAAATAAATCATGCCATTTTAAACTAGATATGTTTTTCATTTACTCTGAAATAAAGATGGAAGGATGTATACTACATTAAAAAATGTTAGAAATACTTAGAACAGACAAGAAATGGCAGAATTCTACAGAAAACTGTTAAAAATGTAATTTTATTTGATTTATTTTTACTTTACCCTTAAAAAAAACACAATAACTTTCATTGAATGACTGACATAACTCAAGGGAAAACTTCTATATTCAAGCACAATGATATAGTTTAAATGTGTTTCTTTTTTCATGTGATCATAGTCCAATGACAACCATGTATCTCCAACTTTCTCCTACTTCTTAAGCTCCATAAACCATTTAAAAATGCAGAAAACATGCATTGGAGTTACTGGTAAACATTCAACAGTATCATGAATATCATACTGGGTTCCCCCCTCTTCTTCCCAGAGAAGAGTCCTAAAGAAACAACCATCTGTTGTTAAACATACCTGGCTCCTCTCACCACACTGCAGCCTGACCTCTTCCCCTGCAGGCCACAAACGCAGCCAGCACCACCGCTCTGCTAGGCTTCATGTACCATTTGCTGAACTTGCTGCTTCTTATGTGATATGTTATTTTTCAGAACCAGATCAAGAATCTGACAGTCGGCTCAGGATTAGACTCAGAGAAGCCTCAACTACACAGCCTGGAGATATAAGATAATACACACATATACATTATCTCAGCCTGCAAAGCCTCATGACTTCAGTGAAGCCGTCATAACCTGCCACAGCTGGCTGCAGATCGCTCGAGGAAAGGCATATGGATGGGAATTTCAACTGCTGAATCACATCAATTAGAAAAAAACAAGAGTGGCTCTGTGCTCCTCACCCTTGTCGCCCTTCATGGCTTTTCTCCTCTGCAACAGTAAACTGATCTGGGGACTGATTTGTCCAGTTACACAAGGGAAGTCAGCATGTTTCTACTGCACATAAGTGCTGTGTGTGTTGTGAGTCACTGTTGTTTTCAGATATCGGACTGTGTCATCAATCAGCTGTGGTGAGTAAAGCAGTAAATATCAACAAATATTCTCCTGCATGATCAAATATTGAAGAATACAATAAGCCAGCAGCACAAATCCACAATATCATATCACACATCCCAATAACACTGTGTGTGAGTGCATCACATGCTGTCACGAATCCTGAGCTGTGATCTTGCACTGATTTATTCTAGACAAAATAATCTCAAAAATAGGCCTGCATATAAAAACGCCTCCGTCGTAAACATTTTAATCATCAACAAACTGCATTTCAGACGTGTCTTTATTCCTGCTTCATGCAGATCTTTTGTTACTATGTCTGAATTCAGTGCAATAAATTGTTTTTTGGACTGTGTTGCATTGGCCTCTTAAAACTCTCGGCAGCAGCCCATTTCATTTACAACTGTTATAAGATTTTAGTGCTGTCTCCTCCTTTACAACTGTCACAAATAAAATCAGCCACAACAGAAGTTTCAGCACTCTGGAAATAGGATCAAGGGAGGACGCCTGATGAGTTATGACTGAAATCCAGCAGAGCAGCCACTAATTAAAAGCAATGAAATGACTGAGAGCTGCAACTGAAGAAAATATGTTGGATTTTGTATAATTAAAGATGCCTTGAATAAGTTTTGAGAGGAATATAAACGCAGGATTAACCACTTTTTAACTGCCAAGAAGTGTTTAACTGAGTCCCAACTTTGAATATAGAATATGACATTATTCTGCAAAGCACACATCCCTCTGGGGATAAGAGCAAGGGGCTACAAAGTACAAGTTACAACCCCAACCTTAAACCGAATATGCATGAAGACATTCACAAGTCTGATATTCATCTGGCAGCAGTAAAGCAGCGAAAATGTGTTGCATGAATTAAAAAAAAGCCTGATATATGCTTACCCTGAGGGTTCAGCTCGTTGGTGCGCACCTTCCTCTCACTCGTCCTGAGAGCTGCTGGATCCCACTTTTCATGCTTTTCACCGCGGTGCACCGACCCACAGGTTAGGCTCCAAAACACTGAACCAATGTGGACCGGGGAGGTCTTTCTCGCTGCGCATTTGCACAAAGATCTGACTGCACACACACATATACTCACAGCACGCTGCTGCTGCTGAGCTGCTGCTGCTGATGGGAGGGAAGTTTGATCCTGCTGGCAGTGCCTCCCTCCTCTCTCCGCTTTGTGTTGCCTCAATATGACATTTCTGGACTGGATTCAGCAGGTCAGCCCGAGGAATTCAATCCTTCGATACACTTTGATTTAATGGATTTACTGCTTTTATAGGTGTGCTCATGCAATCTGATCTATGTCAAATCTACAATTATGGTGGCTGCAACTGATAAATTTGAATGACACGGTTTTGTAGCTGTAAATAAATCATTACACTTTCACACTCGTGAAATTTTGTTTTTTTTTCTAATCCTTGTTGGATGGGCTTTGTTTTTACAATATTGGCTATAAAGGCTAATATAGAGAATGTATTGCATATGTGTGTTCACCAGGAAAAAAACATAAAAAAATAAAATGAGACAATCCAATTGTGTGGACTGACTTGCTCTTTTTAATTAAATTCTGCATTTTTTAATTGACTTTTTTTTGTTGAGTTTACTGGGGGGCTTTTACTTTGAAGGAAAGTTTACCACTCCGTAGCGCATGCGCAAAAAAACAAGCAGCCGGATGGGAGAAAGTGGAAAGATTAGAGAGTACAACTGCAACTATGTTAATTTCTGATAAATATTCATTTTCTAACCATCAATACTCGCCCAACGGTGGATATCACCGCAACACCATTCGTCCATGGGGATTTTGTTTTGAAACGTGCCACCGGAAGTCCTGTTTGTTGTTGTAATCTAGCTAACTGTTAGCTAACCTGTTGCTAACCCACTAGCTAGCTCAATCGCCGTTTAGCACTTTCTCGGAGACAGATGACCGTTTGGTTAAAAGTTTTTGAGCTAAGTTGTGACTTTCCTCCACGGTGAGCGTCCACCACCGGCGCCCAGGGGCTGAGCTGTGCACGCGGAGAGCGCCACATGGAGGCGGTGCTGAAAAACTTGGCGAGCACGGCGGAGCTGCTGGCTGTGGCGGCGCAGAGCGGCGTGGTGCGGCAGTGGGATAATCAAACTCTGTCCAGAGCTTTTCATTGGGCGCAGTACTGCGAGCACCTCTTCTCCCGGTTTCATGATAATCTCGCGATAAAGGGGATCATGGAGAAGCAGCTGCAGCTCACAAATCAAAGTTTGCGAGCTGCCTTCCCTGGATACACAGAAGTGTCTTTCTCTGACCTCTCCCGCTTTCAGCACTTGTTGCTTGTTGGACTGTTAAAAAATCCTGAGTTGCCTATCTCCATCATGAAGATACTGTTTGACACCACGAGCCCTGTAAACACCCAGCAGAGTGAATATCAAGATGTTACCAGCTTCTGCAGCCAAATCATTCAGTGCAAAGCTGCTTGTAAAGTCCTGAGTCCTCTCACAGACCTGTCAGCTGGTGGTGCTGATGCTGAGGTGCAGGGGGCGATGCTGATGGAGAGGCTGGGTGCCCTGCTGAGCCAAGGCAGTGAAGCCTGCCGGACGGAGCACATTTTAGACTCTGTCCTCCAGGGATGTGAAGGAGCAGCAGGATGTTTCTGTCAGGTCATCGCTGCAGCTCTGCTGACAACAACAAACTCTGCTACAAAAACTGCTTCACAGGATTTTCTCTTGGACTGGCTGCAGAAAAAACACAGCGTGCTGCAGCACATGTGTTCAACACTACCTACTACGCTTATTATAGACCTGGCCAAAGAACACCTTAAATTTAGACGTGCATATTGTGATGTGCTGAAACAGTGGGCCTCTGAGATGGAGTTCAGCATAAATGAGGGTGAATGGGTTCAAAGCAGCACAAACCAAACAGTGTCCTTCCAGAGACTGACTGAGCACTTTCTGGCCTTGTTTGAAGCCTGCCCCTCTCTGAGGGACGATGTAGAAAAAGAGCTAAATGCTTTGAAAATTTCTGATGGGGACTTTGATGTCAGAGGTCTGAGTGTGTGGGGAGACCTCCTGTCAGCGTTTAACAAGTGACTGTCAGTGACTTTCTTTAGAGCTGTAAGATGTGACAAAATGTGAATGTCTGTTTCTATCTTGATGCAGTGTTTGACTGGAGCCGAGTATTAAACCTCAATACTTTTCAATTACTGGAAGCTGGCGTCAATTCTTTACTTCTGATTAGACTGTTTTAATCCTAATTATTTTTTTCTTTATATTTTAAATAGGCAAAGTTCTAGAAATTAACACTCAAAATAAAGGGTAATTGCAAATATAATACATTACTAAATGGTACTGTGTGTTCAGTATTAGTCAATACTTGACCATTTATATAGAACTTAAATAAATAGCAATATGACACAATATCAAAATTACTCCAGCATTTTTTTGGTATTACATGTTCCACAAAAAAGGTGTCATATCGGCATATATTGAACAACATATAAGCAGATACTGATACGTCTGTGACAGGCCAATATCAGGCAATGAACTGTCCCACTGATAAATCTGCCACGCTCTTATAATATATAAAATTACTGGATTGAAATAGGAAAATCTGAACTAATGACAATATTCTAAAAATCATTTAAATATCAGCCTTTTTTTTCACAATCTAAATGGAATTAATAGATTTTTTTTTAGCTCAATACAGCTGGATATTTGTTTAAAAAACACAGCTGACAATGTCGGGACAGATGGTAGCATCACATGCTGCCTTGTGATCAGTGGCATCACGTGATCTGGCTGAATTAAATTGAAAGTAATTGTCAGGCAGTGAATGGTTTACACCTTATAAATTGGTCTCTGGAGATTCAAGGCTTCATTATGTGTCATAAATCCCACCTCAACACCAAATTATATTACAGAAGTGCTGTTTCACAATCACTCTGTAGCTGCTGATTTATGAGGACCTGAACATTTTATTTTAAAAGCCAGTGGGTGGTGAAGAAATGACAGGAAGCAAAGAAAGCATAAGCATTGCAAATCCTATCAGCCTTTTCTAGCTGCACACACCTAAATCATTTCCACTTTCTCACACACCATCTGTCAATATTGCCTCTTCGCCACAAAGCTGCACTCCCTTTGAATCCGAACATTTTGATTGGCTCGGTGCCAGTCACGTGCCTCGACTGCCAATTCACACATTTCAGCCCTCGCCCATGTGTCAGAGCACCTCTGCGGCGAGGGATCAGTTAGTCAGAGCAGGCGTCTTCAATCAAACCCTCCACAATAGCTGGTGTGTGTGACATAACGCCGGCAGACAGCGGATTAGAGACCCAGGGAAACACCAACACGACCACGGCTCGTTTAACACGCCGTGAAAGCAATTCACGTTGAGACAGACAAGGGTCACTGAGTAAGGGGCTGCATGTACACAACCAATTTATTTCCAACCAATGAAGAACATATGCACGTTGCTGGATGGATGGAGGGCCACACTGATTGAAGGGGTCTCACCTGCTCCTGGGTTACAAATACATGCAAATTCACTTAATTTAGATTTTTAGATCAGATTTGAAGAAAGTGATAAAATAATTTAGGGACACATTTCTAGAGTTCATTCAGGAAATAATTGTCATTGTCTACATGTAATCAGGCAGCAGGGTTTAATTCCACCTTTGGGGCTGAACACTGACAGAATTGTTTCATTTTTAGATGTTGTGTTTCTCACTCTTGTTCACAGCCTTACACATAACTGGCAGAGTGGGCTGACAGCCATGGTGATGATTCACATGTGTTAGCCTGACTCCACTGAGAAACCTACAATTTTCTTTATATATCTACACTAAGGGGGAAACACAGAAAGGAGGAATATTAAATAATTTATATAAGGTAAATACCAAAGTCTGACAAGTGAAAAGCCCATTATTATCGTATTATCTATTAGGCAGCTGTGTTTTTTTAAATATCCATTTTCAATTTTACAGAAGGTCTCACTTGATTAGTATGAAGACCACTACTCTAATAAAGAACAGCCATTATTACCAGAGCGGTTTTGTCTCATGAATGTGAACAAATTGCTCCCTGCTCTGAACCTGCGAGGTGAAATTACAGGCTTGTCTTATTGGATCACTTCAAACAGCAGGAGGCTGACACAGCCTCATAATATCTGTCTCCCTCCAGCCCACTTTAAATGTGTGACGTTTGCTTGGAGACGTCTCAGCAATCTGTTCAAGTAGCAGCTAATATCTTCAACAGTGAATTTAGAATTTGTGGGAATATTTAGCAGAGCTGCAGTTATTAGTCCACTAATCAATCAGGCAACATGAAATAATCAATAAAATGCTGTTTTCAGCCTCTCAAATATGGAGATTTACTGCTTTTTTTACAAAACAAAAACATTTAAAGAAATCACCTTCACCTCTGGGAAGCTGGGATGGATGTTTTTCACAATTCTATGACATTTTATAGACCAAACGATCAAGAAAATAGCAAAAATAATGAAAATATTTTTTAAATTTCAGCCATAACCTTAAATTTTAGCCATAATATGACAGATTTATATTTCTATAAAACACTTCTCCCAAGTGAGGATGTGAAATTAGAAATAAATTGCAGTTTTTCCTGCTCTCATGTCTTGTTTCTGCTTCTGTGTTGTTACCGTGTGGGGAAACAAACTGCAGTGAGACGTGCCGCTGAGGGCGACTGTTGTTCTAAAGGGTCGTGAAGGATAGCATTCATTAAAACTCAGATCCAGCCCCCATCTGGTGGTGTGAATAGGGAGTCCTCAGAGGGGCGGGGTGGGGGTGGAGCGGGGGGTGTACAGCCCTCCCTCGGCACGTGCCTAAGCCGCTCCAGCCCGGCCCTCGTCTGGCCTCGGTGACGGATCACGCAGGCGGGAGGGCCCCTCTGCACACCTGTGTCCCACTCAGGGGACGCCGCTGATCAGTGGCCACCATCATCAGGCATGCACCGAGGAAAAGGAGGAGGGATTGATGCTCTAATTTGAGTTTTTTTCTCTTTTTTTTTTGCAGGGAAGCTGCGAGGATAGGGCAGATGGAAGTGTAAAGCTTTTACTGAGTCATATGAAATGATAGTGACGCTTTTGAAGAACAGGATGAAAGAAGTTCACATCATCCTCTCCAGGACATCCCAGAAAACTGCACTGTCAGACACTCCAGAGAGCTGCTGTGGTTGCAGAAACACTACTGTATTTCTGCACATAAGGAGAGGGAGGGATTGAATCTTAGGGGAATAAAAGAAAAGGAGAGCTGCACTGATTAATTGATTATTAAAAAAAAGGGTTTGTGTAAATTGTAGCTATTTTAATGAAAACCCCTTTTTCGTATGATGTAGGTGATTAAAACACATCTCTTCCCTTATTATCTGCAAATGAGTCATCATCATTTCATCCAGATTTCAAAGCAAAGCCCTGCCAGCAGTAAGAATATCATGTTAAATCTTATCAGCCTCTCATCCTTTGTCTGTGTGTGTGATACCAGCCTAATATGAGCATGCTGTAGAGAGGAGGGTATGAAGCTGTCAACGTAATGTGATATGGGGGAGGGGAACTGGAAGGGCCTGTGATAGATTACCTCACATGCAACTGTAGGAAACCAATTCTGAGGAGGAAAAACAATTGCATGTAGCAATCTTGCTCCTCTCCGTCTGATCAGGGAGAGATGCTCTCCTCACTCCACGTATGGCGGGTGTGAAAGTGTCGCTCAGTGCTGTGGTAGTAGTTTGGAGCTCATAAATGTTTCAGTACAGGGATGAAAATAATGATTGCACTGAGATTTAGTTGCTTTTGGGAGCTCAACAAGATGGAGATGCTTTACTGTGGACGCCATTTGCATATCACAAAAAAGGAGGAGGGTTTTTTTTTCTTTCCAAACTGAGCAGAAGCTCTTTGCAAAATTGCATGTAGTGGAGACTCAGAAATATTTGTTAAAAAATACAGTTTGCACATGTGTGGCCTTTAGGCGGAGAGCAGAGACATATAACATGTCAGGTGACACAGACTGATTCGGGTG
>CAFUXE010000874.1:122822-180424 GCA_903364295.1 Serranus cabrilla | reverse complement strand
CCTCACCCCAGGTATGGCGGGTGTGAAAGTGTCGCTCAGTGCTGTGGTAGTAGTTTGGAGCTCATAAATGTTTCAGTACAGGGATGAAAATAATGATTGCACTGGGATTTAGTTGCTTTTGGGAGCTCAACAAGATGGAGATGCTTTACTGTGGACGCCATTTGCATATCACAAAAAGGAGGAGGGCTTTTTTTTTTCTTTCCAAACTGAGCTTCAGAAGCAGAAGCTCTTTGCAAAATTGCATGTAGTGGAGAAATCTTTGTAAAAAATACACGTATGTGGCTGTAGGCGGAGAGCAGAGACATATAACATGTCAGGTGACACAGACTGATTCGGGTGCCAAGCACTCCATTAATAAAGCAATTAGCAGGGGAGGAGAAGGAGGCGTTTATACATTCAATTGCCCCGAGGTAGTGTAATGTCATGCTGTAGGGTGCAATAAAACAGTAATTACTCCAATGCTGCTTGGAGATTTTGGGCTATAATTACTGGATATTTTTGCATATGAGGGAGATGAATTTTAGATTGTAATTTAAAGGGTATTCATGCAGCGGAGTGGAGAGAGGAGTGTGTTTGGACTGCAGACTGGAGGAGAGAGACGGGATCAGGAGGATAATTGCATGCAGGCAGAGTCCCAGGGGACGAGTGCAACCCCGTCATCAAACACTCATTCTGGCTGGGCCTCATCCCATTACAGTCCCCCAGGAGCCAAACTGCACCTGCCCCACACACTGACAACTACTCAACCCCCCTCCCCTCCTCGCCCTTTTCCACACAGCACCAACAACCACAAAACTCTTTTTACGAGACGCAGCAAAAACAACGGAGGAGTGGAGGTTAGTTAGAGGCAGGTGAACGCTGACAGAATTCCCACCTATGAATGAAATGTCGACACACAGATTTTGCCCAATTACCGAGCGGCCCAGCAGGCACGTCACCGGTGCAACAGCCATGACCACCCCGGCTGGTTAGGCATGAGAAAACATGTTCCACGTGGCTGCTGACACAATTGTGTTTTCTGTCAAATTAACATGTGCACTGAGGAGCAGGCGGCGGCGGCGAGCGTTAATGGTTTCCCTCCTCAGCCGGGTAGATAATCGGAGGAGAAACTGAGATTTATTGTAATTGAAGCCATTGCTGCTACTGGAAGTGTGTCCGACATGGAGCCGCTTCCTGTGATCGAAGCATCAGTCGACACAGAGCAAGGCTACTGTAGGCTGCTGCCGTGCACATTAAATTGATTCATCCTGTCCATCATGTGCATAAAACCGATGGTCAACACCTTAACCCTCACCCCCACAAACTTCACGCCTGTCTATCATTTCCTCTCACGAGCTGCAAAGGCCTCATTTGCAACAGGCTGCAGAGATTCTTCCTGCGTACACTCAGCCTGGCCCACAGTCAGAAAACCCACCACATCTAATGTCTCCCAGTTGGTCACTCTGACATCATGTGTAATGAGCGCCTTCGAGAAGCTAGTCGGACCACTAATGATGGACGGCTCCCATATTCTGTACATGCTCCATATGACTCATCTCCACCTGCAGAGGCTGAGAGTCAGAATCACCGTCTTTGATTTATCCAGATATGTTCCAGCTGTAAGCAGAAGCTCTGAGTGATGCACATGGACGGACGCCATGTTTTCCTGAATTATTTACCACCTCTGTGATGAGCTGCCGTTTGTTGGCCTCCAGAGGTTTTACACACTACAGCACAAAAGGTAATATCACTGATCTTTGTTCACTCTGTAAACCTCTGACTTTATATTAAACTTCACTCACTGGTTTTGTCGCTGTATGTGTAATTTAGCAAGTTCTGCACAAATTCTGCTGATAAAAAGTTCTAATTCTTTTGACAATGAAGTTTCATTGCATTGAAACATGATTATAAAGCTGATGCATGTATAAAAACCAACATAATATCCTCTGTACATACGGACAAGCTATCGTTTTTATATAAGCCTTTAAAACTCACTATCGATTGACTTCTACTTGTAATTTGGGGATTGAAACTTATTCTGCAGCTGCAATCATTGGAGTTACATCAATTATTTAATTAAAATGTAAATTAACTGTCCTGATTATTGGTTTAATTCTGTGTTTTTCTAGCAAACATGAAACACTAATAACAAGGACACACAAGGACAAATACAAAGGTAGCGTGACCTTTCTTGTCACCGACATTTATTCTCATTTATTAGAAGCATTTTTGTTTTAAAAGTCCAATACGCTCTGGAGTTAAACAGTATTGATCGGTCACGATTTAATGCAGGAGCTGGGTCAATAGTTGAATATGTAGCGTGAAACACGGTTGACCTCAGTTGTTCAGAGACACGCAGAGGAAGCAGAGTGTGCCACACGTATAACATCCCATATTATATATTCTCACAATAAATTTTCAGTCAGGCCTTGGACATTTCTTTTTCCTGCACAATTTATAGAAGTGTGAGACGCTGCTGAGAGGTTTAATACAGTCATCACACATTTGTGCTCCTACATGACACCTCTGGATCCTCGCTGCATATTAAAGTCAGGAGAAGACAGACAATAATCCTGGTTTGTAGGGATGTAAACTCCAGTAATAGCATTAAAATGCTGTTTTCCTTTCACCAATTACCAAGCAACAAGGTCCAATACTCTCCCCTGGACTCCTGAGACTGCAGCCATTGATTTACTAATGAGAAACGTGGGGAGAATCGGAGATGCACGAGACTGATTGGAGAAGGTGGTTAACCGGTGAGGTGGTCGGACTTCAGTCTCTGAGGACCACTAACCTTCAAATAAACAGCTGGATATACTACAGCACCTACAGTGTCTGAAATGGGCCAGTACACAGAAATGCTGAGTGCCAAAACAGGATTTTTGTCGATTAATACTAGTATTTATTAACAGTTTTATGGATAAGGTGATATTTATAGCAAATAGGCTATATATTGTGATTTAATGGGAGAAACCGAGCAATTTTATGTAAAATCACACATTCAGCTCCCCCATATAGACTGAATGGAATGATCCTTTGTTCACATTTCACCAATACTGCAGGATATATGTATAAATATAAATATGTCACAGAAACATGTGAAGATCATGTCACGAAACAGATTTTTTGTATTTCCGGCATCGTAACAACACACGAGACGAAAAGATGACGAAGAACGACAACAACGTGACTTTTGGTTGTTTTTTTTTATAAAATGATATGAGTATTTTTTATAACACTTTTTGACATCAACATACCTCTTCATTAAACACAATATTAGAAGCCATAAAATCACATTTATCTGTTTACATAAACTTCAGGCACAAAGCCGTATAATAGCATCTTTTGGTCATCTTAAACATTCTTAAATATTCATATATTTTTAAACATCCTTGCAAAGTTCATACAGCAAATGAAGAAAGTGTTCAAATAGCAAATAAAGTCAGGTGGAAGAGCCATCTATTAACTCATGTGGTCCACTCGAACGTGACAATATCAAAGTGTCAACAAAGTACTTTTGGTGACAATGAGAGCAACCAGGAAACACCAAGAGATCACAACAACCTGGCTGTCCACGCACATTACTGCATTCCCCGCTGTCAAAACGCAACAACATCTCCTGCATCATGAGCACTAAAGCTGGATTCTCCAGACACTAGTAATTTGTTAAAACACACACCTTAATGTTGAGCATCACATGACTCCAAAACAATTACAGTTAGATACAGCAAGCCAGTGTTACATTACAAAACAGGATGTGATGGGTGGCGGCTGGTACACAGAATTTATTGCAGTGCACACCAAACATCAAGAAACAATGTCATCTGAGCAATCGCCTTCAAAACTTTTTTGATTTGTCTCACATCACGACTGGCACCTGATTATGAAAGTTCATTTTATTATTTATAATGGCAGAAGACGCTTACCTAAGAACAAAGCAGTGAGCCGAATGTGGACTATCAGGGACTGAGAGGCGGCTGCATCTGAAACATTGATTTGAGCAAATTCATGCAAACAAACACACACTAAAACTCTACGGTTCAACTTCACTCACGCTATTTTTGTCTTATAGTGTATTATAGGCCTCACCCGCGGGGAGGGAGACCTTTTTTGCAAGCAGACATCTCCCTGAAAAGGTACTGTCCATGAAAAATATGGCCTTTTATATTAATGTTAACACAGATCAACGACCCAAAATCCACAATAGTCTCACAGAAACAGTATACAGGTATGTACAGTACATAAAACACATTTGAGAAACAGAATATAATCTTGTTTTTAGAATACTTATAGTTTCAGTGCAATCAGAGTGGTATTTCAGAGAAAGACCCTATATGATGGTCAACTGCAGTGTCGTCTGGCTCATGTTGTTCAAGTAGATTGATGAGGTTTAGAAGTACAACATAGGCCTGCAGTTTTCTTTGCTCTCTGTGTCATGAAGCCCTACGGTAGGTAGATGTGATGAGAGACATGTGAGGATCTAATGAGGATTGTTCTGCATTGCAATAACTATTTCTTTACATTGGCTTTTTGAAACTAGTAACCGCTTTACTTGAATACACAGAATGGATTTAAATATCTAAGATAATGTTGTGCAATCCGTGATGGAGAGTCTGTTTCTGGGAGCAGACTCACCACAACTGTCTGGTTTTAAGAGTAGCCGCGCTCAGAATACATCTTTCCGGCCGGTTCCTGTACATACTCCTCCGTCTTATCCCAGTCCTGCACCCAGCCTCCGTTGAGCTGTGCAGTGGCCCCGTAGCTTTTAGCCGGACCTCCCATCGCGCCGTAACTCTGCGTGATGTCGCCCGTCTCCTCGGCCAGCTCATCCTCGTCAATGAAGCCGCACTTCTCGTCGCTGGTTTCCTCGGGGTCGGCCCATGGCTGCTTCTCCCCGGATGCAAAGAGCCCATAAAACACCACTCCCCCGTAATGCACCAGGGAGGCAATGAGGAAGACATACTGCCACTCTTCACGGGTCTGGAGTCAGAAAACAGTTGCAGCCAGGCTGAGTCACTTCTTTAAGGCCCTCATGACATGTTTTCTCAACTAACTTCTTATCATGAGCAATGGGCTCCAAAATGTTCTGCCAAAGTTCCCACAGCTTTCATTTCACATGAGAGATTTCTCTATTGGTGTCTTTGTCTGCGCTCCTCCCACTGGTTTGAAGTGGGTAGTTGGACAAAATGATGTCATGCATCTATGTGCACCAATCAGATTTAGAAACATTTGAAGCAAATGTCAATTAAATCTAATGACAGTTGTGGGCGAAGCCAGGCAACCATCAGTATTAAATATAATATGATCCACACCCACTCCGTCCTGATGAAACTGGGCTTTTAGTATTAAAGAAATGACAAATACATTTTCTAAGCTCTAGTTCCAAAGTCCTTTGTTTGTCGGACCGCCTCCCCATGCGGACTTTTTCGCTCTTTATATGTCATAATTACTAAGACTACTAAAGGTCAAACCACAACGTAAATATAGGTCATGATGAGCTGCTTGTATGAACAAGTTATGGAGAGAGGACAATCCTTAAATATGTGCACTTTGTATCTAAATGCCTTTTTATTTCTCCTCCTGTTAAATAAAAGTATTTTTGATGACTCATCTTGCGCTTCCACACATTCATCCAATCAAATGTGATGTGGAGCAACAAGCTCCCGCCCGTCATATAAAACTTTACTATTAGCTTGTGGGTAGCTAGTAAGAGGTGAACATTTCTGTCAAATCTTTGTCGTTAAACTTCCAGGTAATGCGGTTGAGGTCTAATTTATCCTCCTTCGTCAACTGAACTAACGAAGGTGTAGCTGAAGGAGAAGAATCCTCTGTGTCTTGCTGTATTTGCCAAGTCACAGCCAGCTGTGTGAACCAACACTAAAGATGCTCAAACTGTTATTTCATGACTTATAACTCCATGACTTTGATAGTTGCACATTTAGTTTTAAATATTTAATGTTATAGAGAAATACTCAAGATTTGAAACAACTTTTTCCGGGGCTTTAAAAGTGCCTCTCTGCATTAACATTCACATCGCAGCACGAATAGAAATGACTCACCTTGTTTTTTGTCATTGCTCCCACGATTAGAGGGCAGACCATCCCTGACAGGGTCCCCACCCCGTTGGAAATACCCATGAGGATGCTGGCATAGCGAGGAGCGATGTCAAGATGGTTGACATTGAAACCTGCAGCAGCAAAGATTAGTATTTAGAGGTTTTTTGCTCTGCACAAAATGATTACAAATACAATCCATTGTTCTGAGACTCACCTGATATTGCAAATCCGCTAAAACCCACCGCCAAAACTAAGAAAGAGATGGCCACCCCTTTACTGTGAGAATAACCGACCACTAACAGGAGAGTGGCCTCCATGCCGAACCCTAAAAACAACAAGACGAGAGTTCACTTGTGAGAAATACTTCTGTCGGATCATGTTAACAGAGAAAGCCTTTTATTGAAGCCTCACCTCCGCAGTTCATGATTTTCCGGACCATAGTGGTGGACATGATGTTGTGGGTCCGCAGGTAATCCGCCAACTGGCCTCCTAAGGGCACGATGATGGTCATGACCAAGTGAGGGAGCGCCGACACTATTCCAACCTGAGAAACCATCAAACACTTGTCTCAAGCAATTGTGACAAAGACACTGTCAAAACAAAAGTGATTCTTCTCCTTTTTTTAGATCCAATCTTTGTGTTCGTTTCAACCTCTGACTTCAGCAGCACATCCGAGCAGTTATTCACCTGCAGTAATCCTGAAGCTGAATTACACCTGCCACAGCGGCTTGATTCATGCTTCACACTCTCCGGCGAGGGCAAAGACGATTCAGATTCACTGGAATCTTTCTCTGACACATTTTGTCATGGACAGCAAGAACAGAAATGTACCAAACCACAGCACTTTAGCAGCAAAATAGCCTGAATGAATAACACAGTAACAAAATCAGTATAAAAAACAAAACGATTAACAGATTGTCCCAAAAGAGTGATGGTTATAAAAGTCACTTTACTATATGCACTCATTGAAGAACTTGTTTTACAAAATGTTAAACAGTAACATCCGTTAGAGTCTTTTGACTCAGTGCATGCTGGGAGTTTTCCGTCATTTTAAGCTATATTTTAACAATATTTTCCAAAGCCTGGCCAGGCTTTCAAAACCTAATAAAACTGTCTTGGTTAGACACAAAAACACAACAAAATATATCTGAAAAATCTCAAAATCACATGATGTTGAAGGATGTTTTTTTTTAACACTATAGGCTTTGTAAGGAGTTTATTTACCTTGCTGATTTCAAAGCCAAACACCTCTTCAAAGTACGCGGGCTGGCTAATGAGGAGCAGATAAAAGGTCCAGCTCCTGCAGAAGTTGGCCACAATGATTGCATAGACAGGCATAGAGGAGAAGAATTTCCTCCAGGGGGTCTTGAATTTCTGTAAAACAAACAGAGAGTCAGATGGACGAACAGCGCTTGGCGTGGTGTTACAAATCAATCGATGGAGATTAAGGACTCACTTCCATTGCGCCCATCAGCTGGGCACTTTCACCGATGCTCTCCTCGATGTAACGGCGCTCCTCATCAGTGATGGTCGGGTGCTCCGCTGGGCTCTCGTAGGACACCAGGATCCAGAACATGTACCACACTATCCCAAAGCATCCTGAACAGACCGTGAGAGGGAATCATTGCAAACTCATGCAGCGCAGCCAAATGTTATTTAAAATAAAAGATCCAAAAGTTTTTTTAAAGATTCCAAATATGCTGGACTAGATTTTGGTGAACTGTTAATACAGTGACACTCACCGTACACATAGAAGACAGAGGACCATCCAGTGTACTGGACCAGGATCCCAGCCAGCGGCATGGCTATCACTGCACCAGCGTAGGATCCTGAACAAGACAAAATACTGTGACGGAGCAGAATTTGATCCGGGCTGCACATTCAGAGGGCAATATTGAGACAAATGTGTTCACTACAAACAAGTGTATGCACATTTTAGAAGCAATATTTTGTCACTCTAAACCTGCATTTCAGTGTATGAAGTAATACGATATGTGACACTAATATGCCGATCACAGAAACACGACTGTGTGTTTATTTTGTACCACAGAAGGAGATTGTCGCCAGACGACTTCTCTCCAGCGGTGGAGCCCACTTGCTCCAGATCCCGTGGCAGGCTGGGTAAGTCACTCCCTGCACGGCGACAAAGAATATTACAGTCACAGTCTGAACACTTGAGGATCATTTTCCATTAACTTTAATATGTTTTTCTCTGTCTGAGGCAAATAATCTTCCTGTATCAATAACATTTGACATCTATTTTTTCCACTTTAATTCAATAGTATTTACATAATGTAACTGATTCTGCCTGATTGTCTGTTCTCATTTACCAAAGACATCCAAGACAAATCGTAGTTAATAACAAACAAACTGACGTGCATTGTATCTGACCTTTCAAATAGAGACTAATGGGTTAGGTGTGAGTCAGTGCAGATTCAGGCTGACTGCCCACTTCATGAAAAAAACTGAATTGCTCCCATTAAATCTTCATTACACACTAAGTGGCATACAATCAACTATTGATAGACACAAATTGCTGGGGCTTGCAGTGGGAGACACCCTGAAATGCTAATGTTTAATTTGCAGTAATAAGTCGATGGGTGCTGAACGCAGGCAGCTCGCTCTCTCTCCATGGTCATGAGCTGCTATTGAAACGGCAGCATGCAGCAAAACAAAATCACAAAAGAGGATGACCTTCAGTCTGATAATAGCATCTCTCTCTGAAATCTCTTCTTTTCTGTTGAGCTGTGGGAGCCGCCCGCATCAAGTGCTTTTTATCCCTTTTGTTCTTTGTGTTTCTATGTGAACATGGAGCTGCTTCTGCCCGGTAAACCAACATACATAAGCCCTGCTTTTCAGGATTTGATGCTGTTTGTTGTATGTGTAATGAATAGAACTTCTATCCTAATAATGGGCTTCGTTTCCCAGTGCATATTCAAATAGAAAGAGTTCAGCGTGGACAGGAGGTTTTCTGTAAAACGTGGTCAAATGCAGAATGTCAGGACGGTTTCATTAGGGGTCGAGTTTAGCTTTCAGCTTGATAATGAGGCATCAGTTCGGAGTCTGTTAAAGGTCAGGGTCTGATGTGTAAACTGTGCATCCGTACCTCCACCAACCCTTGTAATATCCTCACAAAGATGACACATCCATAGTGCGTCCGGGCGGCGGAGGGAATGAACATGTTCAGGGTGGATGTCAGCACGATGGCAGCACCGAAAACTCTGGATAAACAGAGCGTCGGGATTATTTGTGGGTATATTATCAAGACAAGATAATCTCATTCAAACAAGAAACATGGCAGACGTATTGATTCGAGCACTTGAGACATTAAAAATGAAAACATCCATGCAATGTTCTCTCGTATGATTCTTTACTGCATACAGGAAGAATAAACACTGATAAGGAAGACACATCAATCAATCCTAATTGGATACAACACACACACACACACGCGCACACACACACACACGGGAGTGAGGACAGGAGGTGTTTGCAGCAGAAGGCCTCAGTGGGCTCAGCTGACTTGGCATGATCAAGCTCTTCAAAGATTTGCATCTTATTTAGGCTCTTTTTCCCTCATGAGAAATCTAATAATCCCAAAATATGGATGTAAAAAGGACTTTATCTGCCTTTGGCTGCTTTTTATAGCATAATTTGTACATTTACATGATTTTTCAAATGGAGATTTTCCATTTTAATTCAGCTTTTTCCACAGTTTTCTACATATCTGCTCTGTTCCCTTTGTGTAATTGTAGCCGACTAATCAATTGTTAGTGAAATAATGTGATATAGAGGCATTATGGCTCTTGAAATCATACTACAATCATTACTCAGAAGCACATTTCACACATGAGCTTTGGCTGGTGTGGTTGCCATGCCTCTGAACATAAAGGATTAGACACGGTGGTCCCGTGGGAGCTCATTAACATGAGGAGGCACGCCTGGTGGGCATCAGCCAAATCCCCAGTTTATCGGCTGTAAGGTCAGGCTCCTTTCTTCAGTACAAATATTACACCTTCGTTTCCATTAGAAAATTAAAAATAGGGGACATATCTATAACAGGAAAATTCATATTTAGAAATCTCTTGCCTCATATCCCCACCCACACTATTTATTGGTGGTGTATTCCCAGAAATATTAGAGGGTAGTTACCTGTTTGCAGCCAGTCTGGAGGAGATATACCCTCCTGGGATCTGAGTAACAATGTAGCCCCAGAAGAAGGAGCCATGAATCATCCCCACGGTCTCTGGGTCCCAGTTGAATAGCGCTTTCTTTCAGACAAAAATAAAAACACATTTTTAAAAACAAGTAACATTGGAAAAATGTCAAAATGCTTCTTATTTAAATGTGAAATACTGTCAGTGGAATATATTATCAGAACGTTATTAGATCTATTTTATTTGATGCTTTAACACCCAGAGGTGGACAAAGTATGTTTTACTTGAGGACTACAGTAAAAGGACAAAAATATCAGCATCTAAATATAGCCTACTTATTACGCAGGATCACCCATTTTAAAAACATCTATATTATTTTACTGGATTATAATTATTGATACAATAATGTTTAACATTGCACCTGGTAAAGATAGAGCTAATCTGAATTATGCTAATCTATAATAATTAATTATATTTCTTTGTAGATTTATTTTTGTAATAATAGTCTACATTTGCAGAATAATTGAAGTTCTCAGATATATGTGGTGGAATAAAAAGTACAATGTAGCATAAAATGGAAATGCTCAATTAAAATAGAAATATTTCCAAATTGTACATAAGTATAGACTCGAGTATATGTACTTAGTTACATCCCACCACTGCCAATACCTTTGATCGACTAATTACAGCATAGATTAAAAATAAAATAAGGCTACCTTCACGTATTTGCTTCTATTTGCTATAAAACACAGGCCCAGCACAAAAAAATAGAGCCGAAATTAAATAAACGCCAACTATATTGATAATTGATTTATGATTAAAGTAATTTCTCATGCAAAATGGAAGAAAATTCAGTTTGCAGCCTCTTAGAAATGGAGATTTCCTGCTTTTCTCCGTTTTGGATTACATTAAACTCGATATTTTTGGCTTTTGGACTGACAAAACAATACATTAAAAGACATCACCTTAATCTTTGAGAAGCTGGGGTGGATATTTTTCATTCGTTTTTGACATTTTATAGCGTAAACCAAACAATTAACTAAACAACGAGCGAATGAATTGATAAAGGAAAGAGGTGTTGTAGTCCTACACCGGTTACATTAACGCTGATGTGCTCCAGGTGTGTGTAAACCCTATCGATCCGCCCATTGGCTCTGGGCCTCATCACTTATTAAACATGCGAGGCTCGTGAGGTGGGCGGGGCTTGCAGGCACCTCTTTGATGATGATCTTGCCGTTTTGATGGATCGTGTGGTTATTGACCATGCTGACGATGGCCACACCCAAGTTACACCGGATACCGAAGGAGATGCAGAAGCCGATCCCGCTCAGCATGGCGATGATGTATCTGCGCGGCAGCCCGAAGCACGTGCAGTCACACAGGGGCGTCTTCCGCTCCGGGTCCGCCGAGGGTCTCCCATCCTCCGTCAGCTCGATCGCCTCACCTGTCTGCTGCTTCTTTTCCAGCTTCCTGCACGACAGGGGCCGATTGTAATGCTCTTTATTTTAGGTTAAATTCGGTGTCGAGAATTGGATGCATTTAAATCAAACATCTCGTTTGGTTAAGGTGCGAGAATTACGTAGGAAAACTGTGATTTTTTGTAAAAAGAAAATACTGTAGTGCTTCTTCTTACAGGCTGTTTTCAGCTTATATTACAGAGGAAAATAGCTTACATCTTTATTTACTGCTCTCTCAAAGACAGGCCTTAACAATGTCTTTATTTTCCTCTTTAATTTGGCCCAGGCCCCGTAAAGCCTGCTCCCTTTTAATATCAAACTGCTTTATTTCGTTCCCTGCACACATTCTGAAACAGAAAGAAAAGACTCAAACGAGGAGAGAAATTCCTTCATACCGCATTGCAGCAGTATCAGCAGCATCGTTGTTTAGAGTTTATATTTCCCTTTTTATTTTTTAATTAGCTCTCATAAATGTAGCGTTGGCATTTTGCCTTGGCTTTTACTCCAATTTTTACAAAGAAATTTAAGTTGATTTTTTTCATACTAAATGTTGAAATATGAAGGCCTCATCCAGGCCTGCTACAGCTTGAATGAAACCATCAGATCTTTTTTTTTCCTGCACAGCTTTGAGTCACGTTTCTGTGTTGCACCTTCAAGTTCAACCACTGAGAAGAATTTAAGGAATAAATTAATAAATAAACTAAATGACCATGTCTTGTCTTGTGTCTGCACAAATGGTCTAGATGTATTTTATCAGAGCTACGTGTTTCCATAAGATTTATGTAAAAATTCGTTTATTTCGGGCTTAATATTCAAACAAGGGTTATTTTTATTCCGGTTTCCAATTAGAATGAATAAATAATTCAATTTTATACGTGTGAGAAACCGCTCCTCTGCACCCTGCTCCCTCACTGTGATTTAAACTGCAGTTTTCTTTGCTCTACATCTCATTTAGGTCCTTCTGACAGGATAAAAAATAAAGAAAGTAAATTGATATGAAGTCCATCGATCTTGGATTAATACAGATGGATACAGAATGTAATAGATATCCTCCGACCTTGTGTCACGACTCGTTCTGTTTCATTAATTATTAAAAAAACACCCACAGCAGCTGGTGGAGGGGTTCATCCTCCAGGGAAATATCTGATCCTTAAATATTCGGGCCACACGACTCATCCTGTCCGTGATTCATCTCATAAAAAAAGAGAATTCCCTTTTGAATTCATTGTAATTCAGTAATAAAAACATTAAAAGCCAATGTGTGTTTTATGGGAGGTGTTAACATCTGGATATTTTCTATTTTTAACAGATATAAAACTGAGATTTAAATTTAAAAAAAGACATGCAGAAATGTCTTCTCCTTACCTGTAAATCTTCCCGAGGGCCTTTCCCGCGAGCTGTTTCACCCCCTCTTTAATGGTAGGGGCAGCTCTCTCTGTGCCTGGCTCCATATCCAAAATATCTTTAAAAATTCTACAATACTATAACAAATGGAAGAACTGCATTAATGAGCATATTGTTAAGATATTAATCCCAGTAACGCGCTTCTGTCTTTCTGAGCAGAAAACGTCTCGATGTCCTGAACAGAGGAGGCAGAAAATGGAGAAAGCTGCGGGAAACACGTTCAGTCTGAAAGGGCTGCTTCCACAGTCACAAAACAGCAGTCAAATAAGTCCGCTTTTGCCTTGCGCAATGTTAATCCATGCAGTGCCATCTTAAGATCCAGCCGGCGATAAGAAAACAGCAACACAGAAAATGCAAAGTTGGATTTTCTTATTTTCTTTCAGAAATCGAGGTTGTGAAAGGGGGAAATGTTGATCCGGTGCAGGTCAGCGGAGCTCCGGTCTGATCTGAGGTGAGGATCTCCGGTGAGGCAGCAGCCGGAGGAGGATTCAGCACCGCGGACAGCTCATCTACCTGTCAGCAGCTCCGAGCAGCGCCCCTCCTCCCTCCGCTCCGCTCCTCTCCTCTGATTCAATTACTACTTTAAAAATCTATTAACGGCGACTATCGCCAACTGCATAACCTCTCTCCTTCACTTATATGTAAGTGAATAAAAAAGGATTTCAGGATGAGCTCCGAGCATTTATAAATCACTTGCTGCAGCAGGCACAAAGCAAAGACCCCCCCTCTTTTCTTTACCCTCCCTCTCCACATCCGGTTATCTCTCGGCTTTACTTTGACCTGCTGCGTTTACACACACTGTTCAATGCACATATTTAATGAATTATTTCACTAAATTGAATAAGCTGAGCATTGTAGCCTAATATTTTCATTGCCTGAAAAGAAAGATGCTGTCCATGTGGAAGCAGGGCGTAAAGTACAGTATGCAGTCAACCACGCAGAGGCAGTGTTGTGTAAGGAAGTTCATGTGAGATAAAGGAGACTGGAAACCATTTTCATATACAGTGTTTTTATCCACCAATCAGAGAAAACATTTGATTAAAAAGACAGATAAGCTTTTATATACAGTTTTATAATGTTTGGCACTGAGATGCATTATTGGTTCACACTTCAGGATCCAGGTGCAGGCAGTCCGCACACAGGTGTGACAGTAGAAGTCCCCTGTCTTTTCCTCACCGTCATCCGGGTCCTCTTGGATATCCTTGACGCCACCTGCGTGCCCGGACACTGAGAGAACATGACCGCAAAAGAGCCGTGAAACTCCTTCCTGAAGCGGCGGCCCATGAAGCAGCTGAACAGCGGGTTGACGCAGGTGATGAGGCTGCACAGGCACATCTCCAGCGCGAAGGCCATGTCCGCGCTCTGCCACGAGGCGGCGCTGTCAGGGTACACCGCCCGCATCAGGATGGCTGCGTTGCGGCTCAGGTGGTAAGGCAGGTAAAACAGGGCGAAGAAAACCAGCGCCGCGCACAGCACGTGCCGCAGCCGCCGCTGCTTGTTGTGCGGGTCGGGGCGGTGGGGCCGGTGGCGCAGCTCTCTGACGCTGCGCAGGCCGCAGTAGCAGATGGAGAGCAGCGGGAATAGGAAGCCGATAGCGGAGCAGAAGAGCGAGTAAGGAAGGCTCTCCCCGGTTTCACTCAGCAGTATGTAAAGGGTACAAATGGTGCGGTTGCTCCCGGGGCAAGTCTGGATCAGAGTCATGCTGGCAACAGGTATGCTGAGCACCAGAGTGCCCACCCACACCGCCACACACAGCAGGCACGTCTGCCTCCGGCCCAGCAGCACCAGAGAGCGCAGCGGGTGCACGATGGCCAGGTATCGGTCCAAGCTGATGCAGGTGACGAAGAAAATGCTGAGGTAGAAGTAGTTGTGGTAGAACATCCGCACAGCTATGCAGAGCGGCAGCCCCAGCCTCCAGTACAGCTGGTCCAGGTGGTAGTTGATGAGGAAAGGCAAGGCCAGCAGCCACGAGGTGTCAGCCACGGCCAGGTTGAAGAGGAACACCGTGCTGCGGGTCCAGCGCCGCAGGCGGTGCAGGAAAACCCAGAGGGAGAGCAGGTTGAGGGGGAGCCCGAGGATCAGCACCGCCAGGAAGAAGGACGGCATCACGTAGAGCTGGACCACCGGTAGACCCTGATGTGGGTCCAGATCGCAGAAGGCTTCCTCTGCAGGCTGCAGGGTCATGAGGTTACACTTTTACATGGCAGATATACCATAAGATAGTTTATATCCTTTCATTTCTTCAACTAAAGCTTAATTTAACTGTTTTTTTTTTTTACTACACAAACATTAAATATATGGTTATTAGCTCTCATAGAAATACATAGAAACCTTTTGTGTCCCAAACCTGTTTGTAGTTTCATAAATCTTAATCTGATGGATAACACGTCTAAAATCTACAACCTACCTGAGTGTTGCCCATGTCTTTGTTACAGTGGCTTTGCGGTGTGCCAAGTGAAACAACCATGCCAACATATTTTGGTGTAAAACACACCCACCCTTGTGAACAAACACTGAATAGTTATCAGTGTTCTCTCGGGCCATCTGTTATGTGAACAGCAACTTTCATGTCCCCAGCAGAGGAGTCCATGCATGATCCACACACATCCAACACATTTACTCAAGTTGAACTCGAACTTTATTTTGGAGATTTGTCTTTGTTTACAATGACATTGGATACAGGACAAATACAAAAATTGCAGAAACAACTGAATGAAAACATGAGGCTTTAACTTTATGTATACAGTAAACAAGTTCACCTTTTTTTCCAAGTATGGTAGCGATATAAAATAAAATATTACAAGAGCATAACAAAAAGAAGACATATGAAAAGAGTTATACAATGAAATGAAATAGAAAGCAATGAATTAGATGTATTAAGGCATCGAAAGGTTTGAGCTGAGCGCAGAGCATGAAGAAGGCAAAGTGTAACAGTCAAACGTTGCTCTGTGCTACGTGGTCACATCTACATGCATCTCAAACAAACACAGATTTAGTGGCCTGAGTTTGTAGCATAGCCAGCCAGATATTTCACCTAACAATTCAAATACTTAACAACAGATGCTTCTTACATATTTCTAATGTAGGCAGCCAAATAAACATAAAATGTCCTTCATATAATTTAAAAACAAAAAGCTACGTCTATCTCCTTATTTTCATTTTAGCTCGATATAAATATCAATTTCAGACTTCTTCTTACCTACAGTACAACTCCTGTTCCATTTAAATGAACACAGATTATCACACATTGCTGCTACAAAACACTGATTATGAATACGTAGTGTCATGACAACAGTTACACTGACAGCTTTATGTCTTGGTAAGTCACGTTTCATTAAGTGCTTTGTGCAAAATAAAAAAAAGAATGTGTATCTTTCCTTCTCGACGCAGACACAGCTGAGGAAAAACAGAAGCACAAGAACTGGGCGATGGCTGATGTGCTTTGTGTAATGGAGCAAACATAGTTCAGTAGGTAAGGGCAGGCTTTCATTAACTCAGACGTGTTGGTAAACAGAGGCACATTAAAAAGGGATCCCTTCACTCTCAGGGCTTTTTCTCATCTCAGGTAACAGGAATCACTGTCAGTCAACATGCACCAGCTGCTGCTGCTGCTGCTGCTGCTGCTGCTGCTGCTCAACGACTGGCCATTGCAGGACAAAATCTGTCCTTCACTCACAGTACTAACAGCTGCACAGATTTATCTTCATAAAAAGCTAATTCACAAGATTTGGCCTGGAGAAACTGTTGGGCTTTTATTGGATCAAAGCAAAAATGAGATCAGCCTCTCAACTGCTGGTGGAGAGAAGGAAATAAATTAAAATTTGTGTTACATCTTTTGCGTGACCTTAAAGGGACAGTTCATCGCAAAATCAAAATATTTCCTAATAAAATGGGACGAGATTACACTTGGCTTGTGGTGCCCAAAGTGCTAAAAATGTTAAGAACAGCAACATTTTTCTTTCCAGACATCAAGATCCAGTTACTCAAAACAATCCACAGACCTTGTTGTGAGCAGCTACTGCGCTTTGAGCACTGCAAGCTAAGTGCCATAAAGCTCCATTATGTTCAAGAGAGGGCAGATATCTCCAGCACTCAGCAACTCACACCAAAACTATCTAGACTGATGAGTAGCGAGAAAGGAAAGAGGGAAAATGTGTATTTTTGATTTTGAACTGAATCTTCCACATAATGAAAATAAACATTGTTGCAGTAACTGAAACAATTGAACAATTAAGTTGAACATGAACAGAACGAAACACTGGAACCTTTTATCCAGCTGCCATAATAAGCAAGCTCCCATTTACTAAATAATATGAATTGTTATTCTGATGGCAGATAGAAACAATGATAAGTGTCATATATTAAGGCATCCAGTCTTTGGTTACTTATAGTGGCACTTAAATAAATAGTTTAATATTAAAATTAGAGTATGCTGTCTGATTTAGACACAGTGTATACGATTTTCTCTTCCTTTTCCTACAACAAATGTTGATAATCATCCGCACTTTGATTAGAGAGTGAAAAGCCATAAATATGAGGCTGAGGTTTAAATATATTAATTCAGCATGCATTGGTCTTTCACCTGTGTTCACCTTCACTATCAGCAGGTTAGCAGAAGAGGATCGGCTGTGAACTGAGGCAACCTCTAGCTCTTTGATAAACGTCGTGTGTGTGTGTGTGTACTGGACAAACAACACAGGCACTACAGCAAAGTGGTGGTCAGTATAATACACAAGCAGGGCAATCTACATCACCATGTCCCTCCATCACGTCCAGCTGATTGACCAGCAGCTTGCTGGGCTAGAGACACTCTGACAGCACCTCGTGTTTCGTTAGAGACGGATAGATCATGGGCGTGCAGGTACACTCATCGTGGCCGTTTTGGCTCAGCTGGATCTTCAGCTTCTCCACTTCGTAGTTATGGAGATACTCCTGGACCAGGTAGCGCTCTCTCTTCACCCGAGCCCTCACGTCAGAGGGAACATCAGGAATCATCCAGGCCACAAAGAACTTGACCAGGAACACGACATGCTGTGGATGAATGAGCTTAGATTAACTTTAAGCTGCAGAAAATGTTAATGTAAAACTCAGTTCAAGTGGTCATTAAGTGTTGGTGGAAGTGGAAGCAGTGCGTTCTGGTTTTACCTCCATGATAATGATGAACGCCAGCTTGGCTGCCAGAATATGCCAGAACTGCATAGTGTGGTGATACTCCTTCTCATGGCCGGAAGGGTAGCGGTAGTCCCGATACCTGCAAAGAAGGAACGTGTTGATACACAGCAGGCTTTGGTGAGTATGGGTAGTGATAATGTATTAAAAGCCCCATCAGTCAGCCGCTAGTTTATAACTAGTCATATAACCATGACATGTTTAAATGCATTAGAAAGCATTAGCCAAGAAGCATATGTATTAATAATTCACTATGCCCCTATAATGCACTGAAGAGAAACATCTGTGTTGGTTTTAAAAAGTAACTAAGTGCATTTACTCAAATACTGTACTTTTATGTAACTTTATGCTTCTACTCCACTAGATTTCAGAGGAAAACCTTGTGCTTTTTACTGCACTTATTTTATTTATTTATTCAACACCTTTAATTACCATTTACTTAGGTTTTACATACAAAACAGAAGGAAAACTTCTATAATATGATGCATTAATATTATTTTTTAAAGGCTCTGCACAACTACACAGGGGTTTTTCAACTATTGTGGCTCATTAGACCTGCTCATGTTGGAGCTCTAACAAGAGCGATAAGGTTTTAACAACACTTTGATGTGAAAGGTCTTTGAACTTCAAATTAGCTTCACTCAATTGAGCTACCTTAAGATGTTGCTTACATTTTAAAGCATCCATAATAATAATAGCCCGCTAAAGTAATATATTTAAAACTCTGAAATAAGTCACACTGCAAAATGAATACTTGTACTTTCATACTAGTAAAGTAAATGAAGTAAAATATATTTTCATGATGGTATATTTACTTTTAGGTAAAGAACCTGAGTATGTCAGAGTCATATTTCAGCATAAAAGTGAAACAATGCCCTCCATCCACAACCACTCACACACCTTTACATCACACCTTTTTATCACACGCACCTGCAGGTAGTAATGTTGCTGTTGAACCAGGAAGGGTTCTCCCCATCCTCTGGCTTGTTCTCCCATGGGATCGCAGAGATATTAAACACAGACAGGCTGTTGTTTATGTAGCCCTTCATATTCAGCTCACCGTCTGGCTGGTAAGCATACATGTAGACGAGCCGAGGGATCATATCAGAGGTGAAGGCCACAATAAACGCCTAAAAGCAGGGAAAGAACCAGTGTGAGGCAGATAAACCTGGGTAGATAAGGAGCAGACACAAAGCACACAGATGTTGTCCAGCGCTCACATTTGTGACCACAGAGAGAACGGCCATCCCATTGAGGATTTCCTCCCAGGCTCCGATGCTGTGGGCCTTTGCTGCCACAGGACGTCTGAACTGAGTGGTGAGCTTCCAGGCATCCACTCTGACCTCGATGATGTTGTTGATGAGTGCCATCAGGGGTGCCAGGGGGAAGGAGGCGACAAACAGCGTGATGAAACCAAACTGGATCACTGGGACACAGAACAGAGAGAGGTTAGTGAGAGACAGTAGGATGGAAACAGCACCATCTATACAATCTCAGAGGATACTGCACCTATCTTTTCTTTTATCAATCTATTCATCAATCAATCCACCCAACTATCTATCTATCTATGTCTAGTCTCTGTGTTAAAATCAGAACTTTGGTTTCTTTTAGTAAAGTTGTTTTCATTTTCATATAATCACAAATAATTTAAAACCTGTGTTTGTGCATATTCCTTAACTTTTCTGCAGGATTTTAAGAGATAATTACCCATGTTTTCTCTCTTAAGCTTTGCTTAACTGAAACTGGGCTTTACAAACATGGTCTTGGACTGCAGCAATGTTTTTAGTGTGTCTTAATATTTTGCTCTTTGTGTGATGGATTGTGTATGAAATGTTTACCCATTTCCAGGTACTCATAGAAGAGGCCCAGCTGTCCAAAGCCCTGCAGGTCGTGGTCCTGCTCCCAGCGGCTGTACAGACTCTCTGGGTGGTTTCGTGCCTTCCTGCTGCCCCACCAGTTCATCAGCCACCTGGAGGACACAAGGGGGCGGTAGAGAGCTATGAATCAACATAATTTACTCTCTTAAGAGCCATATTAAAGGCTTTATTGAATTGTAAATAATAACTATACGGACATGACAGTTTCTAAACATAGAAGCTGTCCATCTGAACTGAGCGTATAAATCAAATTAATTTCTGTGTTCATATTGAATGAAAACTGATCATGCAGCCACTGAAAATTGGCCTTTTTAGAGAAGACATTTTCACTTGTCAAAGCAGCAAATGCACAGGTGTAATGAGGCTCTAGGACAGTGTGACAATGAGCCAACTTCACAATACCAGGACTCTGAATGCAGCTGCAAATCCCGTAAAGAACGTGTAAATGTAACTCCTCTGTATTTTTTTCTGTGTGCAGATAAATTGTGCTTTGAATGGTCGGTTCAGTTTGAGTACTCACGGGACCAGAGCCTCCTGGATGTTGCCCCACACCTGTTTACCAGTCATCACGATAACCAGCTGGGTGGTCAACTCAATCAAACAGCCACCAGGGTCACACTGTATATAGAAGGGGTTGAAATCGAGGAGGGAAAGGAAAGAAACAAACAAAGTATGAACTCAGGTTGGGTTACAAGTGGTAATCTTATACAGTGTAATGTAGGTTTATCTGGTACCTCTTCATTCCTCAGTTGGCTGTTAAACATGTACGCATATTTCCCAGGATAGCCGACAAACTTCCCCTTAAAGAAAGCCACGTAGAAGCAGGAGGAGTAGTAGTTGACAAACTGGAAGAGGAACATCTTAACGGTCAGTTTGTTCTCGTACTCCAGATGGGTCTTGGGAATTTCTGCCACATAGAATTAAAACACAGATTTTAAGCACATAAACCAACAACCAAACCAAAGCAACACATTTAACATCATAACGCCTTTGAGGATCAATATGAAATGCATAATGGAAAAATAAAGACACACAAGTTCCATTATCTGGAACTCGCTTTCTCGCTCTGACCCTCACCCATGTCAGTGATCCAGACAGCCACTCTCTCATACATGAGGTTGAGGATCATGATGATGACAAAGTTGATGCAGGAGGCGGTGACAGAGGTGGCCAGCTGTGGCGTGATGTACGGCCCAACCACCTGCAGGTGGGATGTTGCACTGTCCTTCATGATGCTGGCGAAGGCTGCATATACCGCCAGGCGGTACGCTATCACCCCAATGATGCAGGCAATGATCAATGAGATCTTCAGGACAGAGACAACAGAGACAACATGAAAGACAACTACAAGTCTCAAGACAAAAATACAGTGAGAACAAAGAACCAACTGTGATGAAAGTGCAAACACATGCAGACATTTGGATAAAGCCAACATTGATGTTAGGAGTAACTGTCATGCCTGAAGTGTGCACACATGCCCAATAATAATAAATATCCAATAACCTTCCCATTAGCTCATTCACATGCGAGGTATTTGAAGAGTCCACGACAGTAATATTCTGGGCCAGCATGTTTAAAGCCCTAAGACGCTGGTCTTAGATGGGTCACATTTCTGAGAATGACACAATTTTTGCCCATATTTTTGGAATTTAGAGTAAGTGTATGGACGTCCTCAGAGGCAAGTGAGAAAAAATTCTGTTGATCCAATTTCACAGTCTGATCTAAATATTTTTCTCTCCTGTGTACGACTTAAAAACAGATGAAAAAAAAGGTTTTGCCAGAACAATCTTTCAAGGTGGACACATAGTCAATTATACAGGTATAACCAGTAGTGAAATGCTCAGGTACATGGTACCCACCATAAAACAATATACACATATAACATATAATAAATATGAATATAAATGTAAATATGCCCTATAAATGTGAAGACAGGATGTCAATCCAGTTCAGTCCAATGTGTATGTGTATGTGTGTCCGTATACGCATGTTTGATGGTGGCCGGGGCTCAGGATTGGGTGCAGGTGCTGGTGAGGGGGCGGGACGACACGCAGTCCTCATTCAGCAGTCTCATGGCCTGGGGAAAGAAACTCCTCCTAAGTCTCTCTGTGTTGGCCCTAAGCAGCTGGTAGCGTTTCCCTGAGGGCAGCGGGGAAAACAGCCTGTTGTTAGGGTGGGTGCGGTCCTGGATAATCCTCCTGGCTCTTGACCTGCAGCGCTTGATGTAGATGTCCTGCATATTGGGATGGGGTGGTTTTGATAGTCCACTCAGCTGAGCTTGTTCTCCGGTGACTGGACGTTGGCTAGCAAGATGCTAGGCAGTGCTGTACACTGGGCTCTACTCCTGAGCCTGTTCCTGACCCCGGCTCGTCTTCCCCTGGGTCTCCTCCTTGGTCTTGTGTTGGTTCTCTCTGTGTTGTTTATTCCTGGTAGTATCTCCTTTGGACAGTCAGAGCTGTTACCGACTGTTGGCAGGCAGTTTTTCCCGATGTGTTTGGTCGTCATAAGTGCAGGTTGTGCTAATAAATTAAAGTTCCTTAAAAGATATCTGTGAAACATGTGGGTAAAGACCAACGGAAAAAGTTTTTGTCGGGATAATTTTTAAGTTGAAAAACTGCTTTTGCAGGTGCTTTTTGTCAGGATATTTTTTTTTTTTATTCATTTTTATTTCAAAAAGGAGTAGGAACCCTGTATATGGAACAGAGCATGATGTAGTCAGCCTCTTGTGGCTGAAGTGAGTATAACAAACACAAACACTGATTCTGACAAAACAACAGCAACAAAAACACCTGTTTTCACTGACAAAAAAATTTAACTTATAAAAAGGATTCTGGTAAACAAATGCACTGACCTCGCAAGCTTATCCTGGCAAAAACTTTGTTTTTAACCTGTTCTTAAGTCATAAACACAGGAGACAATTGTGCATAGAGTAAGAAAATGGATGACCAGAATAAAAAATCAACATGTTGGTGTCACCTCCCAAGTATTTCAAGAGAGCTCAGTTTTTTTTTTAGAGGTTTTAAACATAATGACCCTGGTTAAATGATATTGGGGATGATGATGATTAGTATGATGGGAAAGACAGAAAGACACAGGGTGGAGGAACAGTTAGAGGATGAAAGCCATTTAGATTCATCAAGTGTACCAAAGATACTATGCTCACCCATAACAGGACGGTGGCTCCAGACAGACATGAGCGTGCACACTTGCTTGTTATGGGTAAATATGGCTCCATTTCCTACATCATAAGCAAGCAAAGCATGGACACAAGAGTCAGTCAGTCACCCTTTGTTATTTCCTGAAAAGACAGCTCTAAAAGGCCAGGTTCCTTTAATTACCACTGGCCTTAGATTCAAGGCAGAGCAAAGTCGTCCAATCACAGCTCTTTGTGTGTAGGTGTTCCAATTCTTTCATCTAGCGGTCTCCTAGTGAGACAGCCTTTCAACATACTGATCCACCAGACAAACAGTGATGCAATTCAGAGAGAAACTCGTGCCTCTGAGTCTTTCCAGAAATGTCTGTTATCCACACAAAATACACCACACCAAAACCTCTTCCTCACCAATGTGGCATTCCACGTTAAGTGCCACCCTTACCCAAAGCATCACGGTGGCCCAGCACAGCAACAACTTCCCCATTATATCTGTAACAGTCCTGTTAAGAACCCACTCCGTTTCCTAAAGACGGGTGGGATGTGGGCAAGACAAATTACAACACCGTTTCTGTTCATCTCACACATCAGTGTCCTTCACTGTCACTAACTACGTATTCCTGATTCCCTGAAAACACAGTTTGTCAATTTCACTTTGTAATATTGTACTTAATGACAGAGTCTGTATTTACAACAGTGTTTAAGTCCAGGAACTGGCCCAATGAAAGACTGCAACAAACTCAGTGTGTGAAATTATCCAATAAATACAACAGATACTGTAATCTGACCAATCCTACCATAGAGTATGTGCCCTGTAGAGTTCTGTGGAAGCTACACAGACCTAGAGCTGTACATTAGAACAGTGCTATACAGGATATTAGTATTTCATGAGCACACAAACACCTGAGTAATGCGGTTCAGCTTGCGGTTGGTGCACTTGGTCTCGTACTCTGGCCGGAGCTGCAGCTGCTGTTGTTCCTCCTCAAAGTCGACCAGATCCCACTCGTACTCAAGCCGAGCCTGCCGCCTCTTCCAGAACTCCAGAAACAGCGTCACTGCAGAGCAAACAACCCACAAATGTAATTTTTTGTGAGTTTAACTGCCTTCCACTTATTACATATTGGTGTGGTTGCAGGAGTGTTAGACAAAAAGTACGTGAGAAAGTATGTTTTGGGTGAATATTCTGAAATACAGAGTGAGTAACAGTGATTTTAAATGAAAAGTAACAACACATCAGCTGCCACTAGGTGGTGCACTGGGTTATAATATAGAAAATGCAGAGGAGACAGTTTTACTCACCCCAGATTCCCATGAATATGGCAAAAAACACTGTTCCTACATTGTCAAACAGGTGTGATTGCTGAAAGAAGAACATGTTTGAGAAATAGTGAGACAATGAAAAACTGATTTTGATTCTAGGTACAACTCCATGACAAAGCCAGACTGTCTCACCCATGAGGAGTTGCATGTTGAGTTGAGTTTCCAGTAGCTACATTTCTTGTCACACAGCGGGCACATTACGATATTCCCTCCGATGTTCTCACTACATATTTCTTTACTGTAAAGAGAATTAAAGAGACAGACATTTAGCATGTAATATAAAACCACCTGCTACAAGACTTGGTGTTGTTTGAACATGAACTTTGACCATCACATTAAAAAAGTCTTATTTTTTGCTAAAGAGATATTGCTGAAATCAGAGCATTCATCTTAAAGCAAATCATCCAGGCTTTTATCCATTTCCGCCTAGATTACTGTAACTCTTTCTAAGCAAGTCTGCAATTGCTCAGCTTCAATTGGTTCATAATGTGGCAGCCAGGCTTCTGAAAAACATGGCACGGCACCCTTTTGCATTTCTAAACTTGTACTATGCACCAAGATTACTTGACTTTTCTGTCCAACAAAGGAGGGCTGCCCTTTAACTGTTTTAACTCCAACGCTACGGAAATGCCTCCCACTCACTGTCAGGTCAGCAGAGTCTGTAGCATGTTTTTTGTCTTTTGCAAGTTCTTTTGGATTTGTTTGTTTTTTCATTCTGTTTTGTTTGTTTTAATTCTGTCATTACTGAATAGGTTTTTGATTTTAAAAAATGTCTGTTTTCATGCTGTACTATCAGGCATTTTTGTTGTGAATGTGAACTGTGAAACACTTTGAAACTGCTGTTTTGAAAAGTTCTTTATAAGTAAAGTTTGCTTACCTACTGTAGGGAAATCAAAATAAAAGGACACGGACACAAATAATAAAACACAATACCTAATAAAACAATTACCCCTGAGGGAAACTTAGTATTCTTGATAAAAATCACCTCCACTGGTTGTCATCGTAGGTGAGGAATCCGTAGATGAAACAAATCGTCCCAACTATCGCAGCAAACAACAGCATCTCCGTGTAGAAGCCCAGCCACGCGAAATAAATGCCGATCTTCTCCCCATAGTACTTCCTGTTAATGAGAAAACAACATTTTTGCTGTAATTTCTCACTTCTACTTAATTTATAGTACATGAACATACGCCTACTTTGTTTTACAGTCTCACCTGATAAGATTGAGGGGCTGCTCTTTGAAGAAACAGAAGAATCTGGCCCAGTGTTTGTGGAGATTATATCTCTCACTTTCGCAGTTAGCATCCCTCGATCTTGTCCAGTATCGAGACTGCATGCACACAGGACACACAGGCACATTCATAACATTATTGAAAAATAATCTTTGCAATGCCACATTGAGTACTTCTTCAAGCTGGATGATTGCACATTCCATTGAAAATTCCATTTCCCTTTTCCAATGATGAAAAAGTGCCAATAGTTCACCAAAAGAGGCTCACATCATGCAGGGGGAAGGCAGCAGTGTAGGTGCCGTTGTTGAGTAACCTCTTGATTCCCTTCTTGTCTTTATCTCCACATTCATCCCTGAAGTACGAACAGCGGGACAGGATGTAGTAGACCTGGGTAGAGAGAGAAAGAGAAGGACAGTTTTGCTGTTCAGAAGCTTGTAAAATGGATGAAAATAGAATTATAAAGTTGCTTCTGTATTCATATCAGTTTGAGAAAAAGTAGTAATTCAAAGGAGCAGTGTGTAGGATTGAATCGGCACCTAACGGTGAGCTTGCAGACTGCAACCATCTGAATACCCCTTCCAACACCCCTTCTTTTCCCAAGAATTCAACAGAACTACGGTGGCCTTCACTTCAACATAAAAACACAAAACGCCCTCTGTAGGGTCAGTGTTTGGTTTGTCCACTCTGAGCTACTGTAGAAACATGGCACACTCTTTGGAGGAGAAAATGCTCCCTGTGAACCCTACGAACATCCAATTATAAGCTAATGAAAACACAACCAACTTTTAGTTTCAGGTGATTACAAAATAATGAAAACATTAATTAATATTATACTCCGTTTCTGCCAATAGAGCATCCTAAATTATACTGCTCCTTAAAATAAGAAATTTCAAAATGTAACACGTGTATAGGCCTGCACAGGGAACTGCATCATACTGCAGCGTTTATAGCACATTCAGATTTGATGTGAATGCCAGTGAAATGTTTTAATTTGAAGGTCACAAACAAGATAAAAAAAACGAATGGACAAAGAATCCTTACTATCCTGTTGCGAGTAGATGGAGGGAAGAATGTGTCTTTGTCGCCAATCAGGAAGAAGTCAGCTTTGCTCTTGTTGAAGGGAGCTGTGAAATAGTCCGCCTCAGGATGCATGATGTGCTCCGGCAGACGAAAGGGGGTGGACAGCCAGTTCATGGGCATCTCGTTGTTGTCTGGGATGTCGTTGGCCTTGAATGGCACCTTGATCTTCAGCACGTCCGCGTAGGTGGCCAACACTTCCCATGGAGCGTGGATCTTCACAAAGTAAGTCTTGCCATCATCTGACTCCTGATGATAATGACAGTGAGACAGGTGTGTAATTATAATAAATGCAGGGTAACTAACTCACAAACTAAAAAAGGAAAATAAGCAGTTGATGCACTATGGAGAAAATAATATATATTATTAAAAGGAAAAGTACCCTTTGATAGGGTTTGGGGCCCTTTTCACCCAACTGTTAGGGACTATTACTACAAAGTCTACAATAAATGAGAAGTCTGGTTAACAGTTACAAGACTACAAATTATCACTGATTCGCTCTTTTCTCTCCATCAGATAGAGCATGACAAACATTTTTGATATGATGTTCAATAAACAAATTGATTAATTAATTAATAAATAGCGCAGGGCCATTTCCTGTCACATTATAAATAATCAAATCATTAACCGGACGCTCTTACTGATTTATCTTCGATCTCCAGCTCCAGGCCGACATTCACTAGATTGGCTTCATATATCTTCCTTCTCTCCTTCAGAAGAAAACAAAGCATATGTACATATATTCATGCATTAGTTTGATATAATCCCTGTAATGACATTGTACAACAATGGAATCTATTGTACGACAAAATAAGTACAAAACTGTGTGTAGAAACATTATACACATCACACGGCATGATACACAACTGATAATAACCAACTACAGTATTGCAAATAGATTAAGCAAAAAACAACAACATAAAACCAGAGTTAACATGGAGTCCCAATGGTGCAGCAGGTATAAAACCAGCACAAAACAATTATACAACTACTATTAAAAGCAGTGTGGACAAGCAGTGTAAGTTAGCTCAGTATTTTCAATAGTAGCAGTCACTGAGTGCAAACAGGTAGTGAAAGTTTCTTTTGGTTGTGCAGTAGCAAAATTCTCACACACAAAAAAAACTGTACCTCCTTGTTAGAGATTAAATTTATTGTCATTTTACAGCGCGTGTGGCTGACACACAGGAACTGGCCTCCTGTTTGCCCTTCCTCATACAGTGGAACAAATGACCAAGTTCCTGACTGGAGGTCTGAGTGTTGACTCAGTGATGAGGCTGTGAGTAAAAAATGAGGCGACTGCCACACACTGCCTCATACCCAAGTGGTAACACAGACATGTGAAGACTAACAGCTCAGTATCAAACACAAGCCTTTCAGCACCCCACAGCTGATAAAGAGACAGCATGTGACAGTATGGAAATACCAAATAAAGGTTGATATAGTAAAGAAAAACAGGCTGCGAGTCTGTAGAAGTGACCTACTCAGAAAATTCCTTGAAAAGATTAGTGATACAAACTGAGAAGAGTTTATCTCGCTTTATCAGTGTTTTGGTATTTGCTGCTGACACACACAGTGAACTCCGAGGATGTCCTCTAAGAAACACGTCTTCTTGTTTTGACATGAAGTGGAAATAACATACGCCGTTCTTTTGTGTGATATTTTAGGATTCCAAGATATTTTGTACAAGATATATAACAATAACACTGAAAAACATTTATCAAAACATCAGTTATTATAAACAACTTGCAGTTAGTTGAACTAGTCTGGAAATATCTTGGCCATACAGTAACTAGAAGTTGTCTCTTACCTGTTTTCTCTCTCCATCTTTATCCTCAACATAGGACAGGACAAAATCAATCCTGCGCACTCCATCACGGAAGAACACAGAGTCTTTACTGTGTTGTTGTTTGTCAATCTATAATGAGATGGAACAGAGGTCACAGCATTTAAACACACACATACACAGCTCAACAGGTCATTGGATGCATTCACCACTGCAGAGCAGACAGTCAAACTGTGTGTCAGTTGCAGCAAAACCCAAAGAACAAGGCCTCCACACCACATCACACTTAAGGGTTTGTTTAATGCAACAACAATACCAATTATCATATTTTCACTCCAAACACAAACAGCTAAATGCAGGGCATCTGTTATTGCTACGATGTTTCATGTTATTCAAAACCTCTTTATATGATTTATTGAACAAGATGAGAATATGCATTTAAAGCAACTACAAGGTGTTTTTTTAAGCAGTTATGAACAGTAATTTTAATACTGATGCCTCTATATAACCTGTATAAGAAAACAAGACCATCAGCAAATTGACTGGCTACTTAGATAATATTATTCTAATGCCTGAAATCCCAGTCGGATTCCCCACAAAAGCAGACAAAACAATTTAAGGCATGCAGACCCAAACAGCCTTTCTTTATTTTTTCTAAGGCAAAGTTTTGCAGTGGGTAATATGTTAGCCAGTTAAAGAGATCAGGAGGAGATTTTTCTTAAGATCATTTTTTAACCTATTTTGTGGTTATTGCTGATACTGGGGCAGGATCGGCAAGGAGAAAAAGAAAATAATTGATCTAAAAAAAAAAGTGTTAATAGAGCATGGGCAAAAACACAAGTCAACTTTGGTTGGTCATTCAACGGATGGAGAGAATTGTGGGATTTGAAAGGAATCTCCTCTCTTTCTCCTAAACAGGTATGTAATACTGCTACTTTTATTCACAGGGGCTGCCAAAATCAATACAAATAAATCCATCGAGCTAACCATCATAGAAGGCTTTGATTGCAGGTCATTCACTAACACAATCTTAGTTTATATGTCATAGCAAAAATACCATTGTCTACATAACTGGGAGATCCAGCAGCTATATCATGCTTAGCACACACAACAGAGATTTGTGAGAGTTTATATCCCTTTCTGTAAATCCTGGTGCCTGAAAACAGCCTTAATGGTGGTTAAAGAAATTCCAAACATGTGCTAACCAGCAAATGCTAGCTCTTCAGTGTCTGTCTCTTCAGCAGCCACAGGCCGTAAGAGGAATGAACTACACAGGAATGCTTAAAGGGAGGACAGGAGAGCATGTCAGCTTGCTGCTCGTGCTGCTTCAGCTGTTCAGAAATCTAAAAATAACCATGTACCAGTTACTTCTGTCATCACTACAGTAGCTACCTACACAGGACTGCAGAAAATCCAGAGCAGTCATTAACATTTAGCATCACAAAAACTACAACATCCCACTGTACTGTAGTTCTGAGCGAGCCGGCCCTGTCCACGAGCACAACGCTGTGGGGGTAGAGAGGAAAGGAAGAGCACTTTACCTCCATGGCCCACTCCCTTTATGGTTATGATGCATCAGCGGAAAGGCTGGCTGCCTGATAGAGCAAAATTGCCTTTCTCCAGGGAGTGCGGTCCGGCCCTGAAAACACTGCCTCTCTCACTCTCACTCCACTGATCCCCCCGGCCAGAGGAGCTCCATCCAATCCACTCACCTCCCTGGACAAGCCCTCACTTGCTCAGAAATCCAGAAAAAAGAGAGGGAGCGAGACAGGAGGAGGAGAGAAGTAGAGGAGACTCCTAGAGATGACATCAGCACAGGGATGGGATAGCAGCTGCCAGCTAGCTAGCTAATGTAATAAGAGCACAACATTATGGGAGGTGATATCACTGTACTGGACAATACTGGCCATCCAGACAGTAAAAGTCCCCCTGACATGACATCTAATACTTCCTTTACTACCTTGACTACAGAAAACCAAAACTCATAACCGGTGCTAATCTCCCCAGTCTGCTTGAAACTAATCAATTAAACAATCTGGAGACATTACTACAGCAGTGTACAAACTGCAAATGGGACACTACCAGTGAAAATGCATGTAAATTGCCTCAGACAAGCAGTGATATACAAGTAAGACAGCTTTTTTTTTAGCTTTACAGCTGGATCTACCACCATGGTACCTGCTGTAATAACTTACAGAAGTTTTTTTTCAGTCTATGTGTTCAACCTTTTTATGGTTTTCTCATCCCAAATTAGGCATACGTTCTAACTGCTGGTCTGCATTACCTCCAAGACTAGAATGGACCATGTTGACCATGGCAGGGTGGGTGCTTTCTTTAACTGGGACATCGCTGCAAAAACTCTCTAATTTACTGTAATTATAGATCAGCCGTATGGAATCAGTGCATCTGCTGGGACCTGCTTTCGTTCAGTAAAGCCAGTAGAGGCCACAGAGCTCTATACGTTTACCAACTAACCCCTAACTACTGGGTGTTCAGACTGTGTTTCATCTTAATTAAGGAGGGTAAATGTAGAACATGGTGATAAATAGGCTACTACTTTCAGGGAGGGGTTTCTTTAAAATATTACTTTCAAAGCATGTATTTTTAGGGTTAAAGATGTTTGAAGATGACTTTTATGAAAGTCACCTCTTTGATTTTAAATATATCCCAGCTGGTATCACAATGTAGAATCTTCTGTCGAGCTGCTGTCTTTTCTACACTTCAACATCATGTAAAGTATATGTATAATGTTTTCTTCGTGCCACTTAACCCACTAGCAAGGGTGCAATTCTCCTCCCTCTTTCTCTTTGTTTTTTGCTATATTATTTTAACAATATCAAGGGTCTTTTTCTTTTCTTGGTGTGCAAAAAACTAGTTCTGTATTGTCAGCTAAAGTTAGTAAATGGTTGCCTCTAGATTTCTGAATTATAATTTTATTTCATTATTGCAATGCTCAGACTTGTTCTAAACACAGAGAGGATTGTTTTTCTCCAGAGCTAAAAAAGGGAAAATGAATACTGTGTTAAAAGGGACATTTTCTGGTTCAGTGAGCCTCTCCAAAAGTACACATTGACAAACCCTGCTGAAATGTTTCATGCAGCTAAAACTTTTGTCAGAGAAATGCCATGCACTCAGCGTTTGTTTCCATTTTTCATTATAGAAGTAATTTAAACACGTGCATCTGCCTCCCCTCTAAAACGCCATATTGGGATCTTTCACTCAGCTAAATCATAGCCTTTAGTTGCAGGGAACCACAATATTAGAAAAGGTCATTGCAGATTTTTTTTTTTAAAGATTAGCTGTCACACACTGATTAAACAAGACCACATTTGAGGGATTCAAAAGGAGAAGCCTACAGTACATTATAAGGTTAGCCACAGAGAAGTCGAGTCCTGTCATGAGCACAGGGCAGGGTCATGATTACAGTATAGACTGTATACACTTAAAGCACAAGAACACACATACATGCAAACACACAAACACAGCTAAGCAAATACAGTATACTGTGCATGTCCAAGTCTACATGTGTGTGTGTGTGCAAGTGTATGCCCTCTCTAATTAAGTGTAACACCAGGCTGTTGATTTCTCTTCAGTGATGCGGACGATTATCACAGGTGAGAGCAAAGCAAGTGAAAAGGCCTTTTCCATTTTTAATGAACGCTTATGATTCACAAATAGCTCATGCCAGCATGTTTCCATTACTCTCTGCGGAAAACAACATGCTCTCCAGAAGCCAGCATCAACGCTCTACCAAGAAATGTGTATTGATTTCAACTCTGGTGTCCAAGCTTTATTCTCTGAATACCTAATGCCGGTGGAGAAACCCAACACTGAACAGACATTTCTCAAGAAGAAAGTAAAGGCTGGCAGGCAGACATATGCATAAAGTTGCATCACATCACAAGCCTGTTTTACCATGCCATACCCTGGAACGAAACTTCAGGAATAGCGCCCGCTTTCTCGACAGCTGTAGAGGAACCGAGTGGATAGTCAGGGAAAGCCTAACAACACAACAAATTCAACAACATACAGTACAGCTAAAACTGTAGCAGCAACCTTACAGAGGTGATCCAAATGTCAAACACGCCACACTTTCACACATTATGTTACACATTGTTAAAAATTGTGTCAAAAAACTATAGATCAGGCATGGTCATTGTCAGGTCTTGCTCAGTAAGAGGTTTGAGTTCAGAGACGATGTGAGATAACACAAACACGCAGACACTGACACAGCAGCATGCATCTGTGTCCTCAACTGGTAGCTTACCCCAGTCAAAGCATTGATTCTGTCTAAGGTGTGAGCCTCAAAGTGGGGACTGTCACTGTGGTCAGAGGAGGCCAGGGAGGCCAGGCTGGTGTTAAGAGACTCACAGGTCTCTACACACACATCAGGTGTTAAAGGAGACTTTCAGAACAGCGTGAAAGAGGGAGAACAGACAGAAGCACAACGTCACTACTAACTATTATGACTGCATCGGAAAAATTGTGTAATGTCAAAACTAAGATGATGAGCTGTGGTTTTCACTAAGATAAAAAGCAAAACGCTTCTACCACAAGCTCAGAATGAATTGGTGGGGATTTACTATAAGAAAATCAGACTGACTAACAGGGAAATAAAGCATTTTACTTGTACATAAAGAACTTCCTGTTACCATGTTTACAGGCAAGTTTGAGGTGGGATAAGACACATTTTTCATGTATCGGTCACGGAGAGCTAGATTTTAACATATAGGATGGGCACATTTTCACATATTTAAATAACTGATATAAATTACAATTTTACAAGAATTTGCAAACTATTCTGAGATATTCTGATGTTGTAACATTAATTTACTATTTGGAATTTTTATGAACAGAAAAAGTCCCTCAGACTGTCCACAGGCAAGAGGAGGTGTGAGTTTGGTGTTTACCGGTGATTGTGCCTGCTGAGGGGATCCAGAGCTGGACGAGGCATGTTGGTGGTAGCCATTTATGTCATCTGCAAGACAGTATAAGGAACACTGAGTTAACAATAGAAATACCCATGTTATTATAACAGAATTTTCAAACCATTATGAAATAGTGAATCTCAGAGGGGCAGGTTGGTGGCAGTAAAGATACATTCAGGCAAATGTACAGCTGCCTCAGTTTCGAGGGGGCCACTGACAGACAGCCAATGTTGTGGTCTAAATTTGTGCAGCATTTTGTGGCAGCACTCCCACAGGCCAGACAGCATGACTTAACAAGATCACTGTGAAAGAATACACAAAGCCATGTTGCTGTGCTGTGATTCCACCGCTACAGTACGGACTACAGGAAACGAGACTGAGAAGTCTGGTAAACCCCCTCCATGAGATTGAAAACGAAAGCGGCCAGTGCGATGAAACAAAGATTTAACCATGCTAGAGTTCTGCTTTCATCTGCCATTCATTGTCTCTCAAATGCAATTACAGCCTTCATTTGGAGATAAAAAGATTTACATAAACAAATAGCAGGACAGATGGAAAAGCAAGGCAAACATCAAGTGCTGTTGCTACATCTCCTGCCAGAAAAATAAAGCAGAAGAAGGTTTGAGCCTCAGTGTCTGTGTTTAAATAGAAATGTCCTAATTGATGGTCTAGCTGGGGTTATATTTAGTCTGGACTTTCTTACACAGACCTGAAACAAGCATTCGAACCTTGTAATATGTAAACCTTCTCTGTCTCTGCTGTAATTCACTCCAAGTAAGCAAAGTACAAGTTAGTGGTTAAAAACTAAAATAAATGGCATTTGCTCTGAGAGGTCAACTCGACTGGAATTCAGCTTTATTCAACTGCATGACTTTGCTTTTCGGTTTTGTTGGACAAAATCAGTTTTTCACTTACTTAAATGACAAAGCTCTTGATAATGTCTTACAGTAAAAACGTAACAGCTAAAATACTTTTTAATTGTTTTATTTGTTGTTTAGAATATGAAAAACAATCTAACTGTTATCATTTCATAGCATGTTAACTGTTATTGCTATCTTTTGAGTTTCGGAAGCATGTGGAAGAATATCAGGGGCTGTTATCTACCAGCAGTGGCCCCTTAGGGAACAATTGACAATCAGTTCCATATAGTAATATGTACAATAGCTTTAAAGCAAAAAAAAACATGCAGCAAGCCTTTTTTACGCAAGCCTTTTATAATGTTTTCACAACAACAATAAATCCAACTTCTTGTTTCATCTTCCTCAAAACAGTTATGATATTGACTCTGTTCTGAAGCACTGTAATCTTTTCCAAAATGTATTTATTTCACAACATATGAGCCTTTTAAACAGCTGAGCATGTTTTTGCAGTTGGGCGCAGTATTAGAGCACTCAGTGTAAGCCACTCAGCTAAGCCAACAGTCTTTTCCCACCTAGCTAAGAAGCCTCCACAGTTACGGCTTTGTTCAAGAAAGAGCAGCTGATCACAGTGGAAATGCCACAAGGCTTCTTCTGTCTATTTTTTTTATTACCACAGTAACCCGACAGACTCCAGATTTCAAACCACATGTACATCTTATTCACACAAAGAAAGTTATCCTAAATCTTAGCTATACTGAAAATAAAAGGGACATCATAAAACAGCAACAACAAATACAGCTGTTTTTGAATAACCAAGATATTCATCTTCAGTATCTGTTTAGCTGTACCAAATTTTGCAACCAGAGCTTTTCAGAGTTACCACAAGCAAGTCTGTTAATGTAAATCTAGCATCCTCATGTCAAACTGCTTTTCTTGTAAAGTTTGTAAATACATTAGGTGTTTATTTCTGATTTCCTGTGACAGGAAGGCATAAGTTTGTCTGTAATGTTTAGCACGTTTCAGGTTCACACATACACACAACAAGGGACAATCCAAGTTAGTCTGAATCTATGTGGTCAAACCACAACCATGAATAGTTTGGAAACTTGCAACTTAAGTATATTCAGTGTGGTTTGAATCTGTATTTAAATACAGTGCACAAAGAATTTGTAAGCAAACGTTGAGAACTTCATACTCTCAGATTATATGTTTTGCATTCATTTCAACTCTGAATGTGTTGTCTGGAAATAAACAGGTAGGGGAACAAGAAATAGTTAGTCTTTTTGAGTCTTTATTTACATTCTGAAATGTTATTTTTGCTGGCCTTATGTAATACAATAAGGTTAGGGTGTGCCGTATGTGCAAATTTCCATCAGCAGTCACCATTATAAACCCTATGTGATTCTATATTAAAATAATGAAGATTTGGAGTGCTACAGTGATTTGATGTTGTGGGGGTGCGAGTGTGATTTGTGGAAAACAGTGCTCCACTGAAATATCACACAATGTAAACACACAACACCAAGGTAGCAGTAAATATAGTTCATGATCCTGTAGTGATCTGCGAAAATATGATTCTCTCTATGCTGCAGATGAAACAAAACACTATTGCATCGACTCATACAGATAGGGGTTGCTAGAGGGCATCCAGGGTGAATCATCCTCCATTCAGCAACACCATAAATGGCTAAAACACAATCCTCTAAGCGTTTGCTTATAATTCACATTTAGCTAGGAGCAGAGAAGGGAAGGGGGTTTGTGCTGGTGGATGAAGTGGCGCCTGGAAGTGACAGAGTGTTTCCAGTAAGCAGGCCAGCTGTCAGGGGCTGGCTGGCCTGTAAGTCACTGCTGCTTCCACTGAAAGAAAGCCAGTGTATACACTGGTTATGGCACTGAAGGGGAAATTTGCATGGTGGTTGCATTTTAAAATAATTGAGCAAATGTTACTAAAATTACTTCTAAAATGCACTGTGGATAGGCGAAGGTCATACAAGTTATTATAACTGGCACAGTAAGCACTGCAATCTAGACATATAACAAACATATTTAATAATATTTTGTTTACCTTTGTTGTCAAATGAGAAATGTTATGGTTTTGTTAAGTTGTGGTGGTCGCTATAAAGGTTCAGTTTATGTAAGCTACGTGTCCACACTATTTAAATAGAACTGGCCTAGTATGTTTAGTTGTCCTGGAAACTTTAGCTCATTTTGAAAGTTTCTGTTAAGGTCGTACATATTGGAAAATATTAACCTCAGTATTAATTGATTTCCCAGTAGGACGGTATCTCAATACGAAGCACAACACATTAGCTTTATAGCAACATTTTAGGGCAGACCGGCCGGCTAGCCCCGGGTTTTAGCTACTCACCGTTGAAAGAGTCTGATGGGCTCATCTCAATCAAACTGTCCCCTCCCGCTCTCCCCGTTATTCGGTGCATGTTGACTCTCTTGTGTACCCAGTCCGTGCCGACCGAACCTCATGTACACAGAGATATGTCCAGCCAGACGATTTATGTCCCCCCTTCCCGAGCTGGAACTGTACTCCTTCACAGCTGTCCTCTTGAGAGACGCCTCAGCCAGTCCACCAAGCTATTCGCCAGCCTGGCTGCCCTCCTTCACCCACTGACCGCCGACTGCTGCATCACTTCAGCGTGGAGGGAGGTATGCGAGGGGAGTGGCTCCAAACCACAAGCCAATAGTCTGAGCCTGGTTGGGGGGAAACCTTTAGGGGGAACAGAAACAGAACTCCCAGGTCTACATTTTAGGTGTGTATGCTTCAACTCAACGAACAGAAATGAATAAAACGAGACACGAGCCAACTGGCAAAACCGCAACAAGCTAACGTTAGCTAACGAACAAGTTAAAAGGCTTTCCTCAAGGGACTTCATTAAATAAAGACAACTGGGAGTTAATGTTTGCACTTCAGTAGTATACTCACCTGCGAACAGAAAATACAATAAAAAAAATATATAGCTAGGTTGGGTCCAAAGAATCGTTTAATTTTACGTTAGTTTCCAAAGTGTTAACTTATTTTCACTGGAAGACAGCTAGTGGAGAGTGTTGTTGCCATGGTCACCAGCATTAAGCAAAGTTATAGAACTGTGCCAGTCCCTGCCAGCCAATCATAAACGAGTATTCTCCAGGGCGTGGTCTCGATTAAATTAAATTCAATTAAAAATAATTTTTAATGAATTAAAGTACAATTTATTCAAACTGTGAGTTACCATTTGTAATTCTATTTAATATAGTGACCTTTTTGCCACTTGGTTGTTGAAAAAGTGGGAAATGAAACCAAGTGCTGACTCAAAATAACCACCTAGTCGCAATTAGCTCACCCAAACCACGTGATACAGTTAAGCTCTTAGTTTGTCAATATGCAAATGAGGCTTACTTAATACAAAGGCAGCCATCAAGGCAACACAGATTTGTGTTTGGGTTTTGATGTTCTGTCACTCCCTTCCCTAAGAACATTTATTTGCTTAGGAATTAATTTAATTTGTTTGGCAAAATGTGAGACCTTCCAGGAACTCCTTCAGAAGCACATGACCTTGTTAACTCATGCCTTCCCAAAACTGTTTCATATCAAGTATCTTGCAAGAGTCCTAGTCTCCTATGTTCAGACAGCTGTAAAGGAAACTTTTGTTCCCATGTGTAGTCAGTTGGAGAGTGAACCCTCACTGATTATTTTGGATTAAATGAAGTCAGTGATATAAAAACCTAATGGACCCACTCAATCATTTGCTGAGGAGCCATTTCCAGGGCTGTGAACTCTGTAGTGAATCTTTCAGCAGTCACTCGGATGTTTGGTTTAGTCTTTTGTTCGGTCTTGTTTCAAGCAGTGTGATGTTTAGTTTATCTTCCCAGTCGTTCATCTCGTCCGTATGTTTGTTTCCTCTATGACAGGGAGCTCAGGAAAGGGTCTATCAGCAGCTTTTTCCCTGCTCCTCCCAGCCACCTCTCTACCCTGTACTTCCACTCCGGTCCAATATAGCCGCAGCGGCCCCCTCTGTCGCTCTTCATGTGGTTTACACGGTCCTGTACTGGTGTAATTATGTTATCCTCCTCTGTGGGGTGTGGCCGTGTACAGAAATACAGCTGCTTATTTTCCCGACCACTTTTTCTTTAGCCTCATATCGCCTCTCCTCCCTCACATGTGGGTCTTCCTGGGTGTGCGCTGCTTTCCGAGGTTTCTTAGACTAATAAGAAACTCATCTTTAACTAGAGAGTGTGAATGCTGGCTTGAATGTGTCAGTCAAGTGGAAGTAATAGGAACAAGAAGGTGAAGTCGTAGGAATACTTGGAAAAGTGAAAATGGGTGAAATTCATATGAAAGGCTTTGAAAAGCTGAATAATGCCAATAATGTAAAAAGATGTGGAATATTTTAAGGATTTTTGAAAAGCTGACGCTACTCTGCAGTGATGACTTGAATAAGAAAGAAGAAGTTCACTTGTACAAAAGAAGACATCTGCTTTAAAAACATTGCTGTTTGTCTATTTCAATACCCAACAAAGTTAATTCACAAGGCTTTTTGGATGCAGAAAGTTGGATCTCAAGTACCTTGATGGGCTTTTTCAAATAAGGGTAAAGGTAAATAAGGTCTCTAATTGATTACTGTGTTGCAGTATGGCATGCAATTAATATATTTCACATGTCAGTGCAGCATAAGGGGAACGTGCTTTGATGTAGGGTACTCCCCATCACCAAGGGACTTTACTTTGGCAGAGGAAAGTGGACAGCAATACAACCAGCGATCTTCAGTTAACCACTGTAGCAATTAAAATTCAGTCTGTGCAAACCAAGCTGAATTATTTTCAGGTCTAATTAGTTTTTATTTCACTAAAGAGTGCCTTGGATCTCTTGAACATCTTACTGCCATTAGCGCTGCTGCTGGGCACCAGCCTGCTGTGACTGTGTGAGGTCGAGTTGAAGTCTCCTAGCTGAGGGAGTGATTTGGAGGAGATGGAGGGTGCGGTACACTACCCAGATAACTTTCAAACTTGGCATTAGAGTGGACTTCCAAATCAGCTTTTGTATCACGGTTTTTAAGGAGGAAGAATTAAATTGTGGGGAACCCCAGTGCTGTTATGGGGTTATCACAAGCATTAGCTTGGCTGTCATAGTGGCACAAGCACAACACAGTCAGCTGAATCAATACTAACGCACCTTATTAAATTTATTCAAACTAGGTCAGCAATCAATTACTGTGTTGCAAAACGTCATGCAGTTGATAAGTTGATGATGCTTTGTGGCAGGAGAAATGCGGTATTACTGTTAATGAGTATTATTCTGTGACTACTTTATGATTTACAATTGACCGGTGACCAAAAGAAACGGAGCTTACCTTTTTTTTAATCTACTCATTCTTTGGGATAATGTTAGAACTTAACTAAAATAGATATAACATAGGTGTGGTTGCTTTAAAATATTTATTTTAGAAGTGTTACATATTATGCCTTTAAGTGTATGAACCATATCTGTGTGTTATATTATTTATATTACATACTAGATTATTATTGTACTTAAGTGCAGTTCTTGAATACATGTATTCAAGTACTGCACTTAAGTGCAATTTTGAGGTACTTATACTTGAGTTTTTCCATTTTATGTAACTTTATTCTTCTACTCGACATTTTTGGGCAAATATTACACTTTTTACTCCACTTCATTTAGCTGACTTTTCAGGTCAAGATTTAACAGAGTAAAGTTCATTATTTTTTTTATGTTGTTGGGTAATTTAATCTGTCACATTGCATCGTATTTTATAGGTTGGTTATATATTTGTTATGTAAAATAATAAACCTCAAATAAAGAGTAAAATGCAGTAAATGTAGTGCATTAAATGCAAATTCTCTAGTAAAGTATACAGTAACCAACTTGTTTATTTTTCATTTATTACCTTGCATTATTGTTGTTTTATGGCTTTTGTTTTGGTAGGCTACTTCCGGAATATGCAGTAAAAATAAAAATGCTGAACCTGCACTTTGGGTAGCTGTTGTAACATTGTGTTACAACGTACGATTTAGCCTACATATGTATATGTATATGTATATGTATATATTTATATATATAGAATTGTATTATTTTAGTGTGTGGTAGAATATCATTTTAATTTAATTTGTGCAAGGAATACATTCAAGCTCAAGCTAAAATGTATGATGAATTTAAATGTGTAACCGTGACAATAAAGTTTTGTTTATTTAAAACTGGTTTGTACACTACAGTAATAGCCTCCTCTGCTGTGAATGGTAATGGAGCCGCTCATTCACCATGATGGACATCGAGATGCTTTTAAAGTGTCATTTCATGACTCAAAGTGTAGAGGTGTCGATGTCTTAAATGTCGCAGTGAGTGCTGTTTGAGTGTGTAGGATGATTCACTACAGTGATGAACAGCCTGTTAAAGTCACTGCTTCCATCTAGTGGCGGATTTATGTTACTTTGCATCTGTGAGGAGGAGGAGGTGACAAAATAATGCAATTCCAGTGCACCTGACGAGCCTTACATCGAGGTTTTCTGTGTCTGAAGCAACTGAAACACACAGTGGACTCTTGTTTGTTTGTTTGTGTGTTTAATGGCCGCAGCGCTCAACTGACTGAATGACACAGAGAGAGAGAGAGAGAGAAAAAAAAGGTGGAGGCGATAAAGATAAATGCTGTGAAACCAGCAACAGGTAGAGTCGCTTTGACATTCCTTAGCTTGTAATACAACAACACGTTTGTTCCTTGGGGAAGTACGGAAGTTGGCTGCTGCCTGTTCAGGAACACTCATGTCATTTCATAGTTGGGCTCATCGGCGAGCTGACAGAGAGGATCTGGGATCACTGAATTGTGACTGAAGCTTTTCTTTTTTTTTTAATCCGGGAGGTCGCATCTGCATTTCGCACCAACTCATCATGCCCGTCCACAGGAGGCAGGTAGGTGATCCTATCCACCCGTACTAACACTGTATCGATCCACAATGGAGCTGCTCTCAGCCCAGTTTCTCCTATGTTGAACACAGGCCGGCTGCTGTGACACGACTGCCAATTCTTCACTTGTCAGACTAAATAGCTCCAACAGAAGCTCGTGTCAGTGCTGTAGAAAACCCAGCTTTGCACACATTACAGCAACGCTTTCATCTGAATCAGGATTGAATGAGATGATTGTGCCTGTGCTGGTTTCACTCTGTTCAGATTGTGTGTTTGTAGGTCTGCCACACCTTCACTGTGCTGGCCTACATGTATCAGTGTGTGCAGACTGCCCTGTGAGTGAATAGCATGGACTGACACGAGTATATCCACATGCCATGCTGTTCAGTCAGGTTGGATCTAGTGAGTCAGGATCACCACTGTGGCATTCCTTGATACATCCACACGTCACAGTTAAACAGAATTCCTTTGTTAGCTCAACGATGACCTCTATTCTCAATTTTCACACGCTTATTATTCATTACATACCATGGAAACCTAATTATGTCTTTTAATAGAATCATTTGTCGTGCTGCCTTTTATGGCTTTCCAGAAACATAATCATTTACTCACAATGTGTGGAATTTGACTTGTGTTATTTTTTCAATATTTTGCTGCACAGCCCAGTATTGAACTGCTGGAATTAATGGGAGTGGTGAGAGAAAATGGCAATGAACAGACACCCCTCCCTCCTGTGGTAAGAATATAATCTGTCCCCTCTAACAACATGGTAATAAATCCTGGCTATTTTAACTCACAGATTACAAATGATACATAAAGTGTCTTAAACTGTGACTTTGCCATGTGATTTCTGCCGCACAGCACACACCACTATCATATGACTACGTCCTGGTTGCGAAAACAAGTGATAAACAGGAGAGAGAGACGTTCAAGAAGCAAAATGAATACATTGAAGAACTGAAAAAAAAGAACTTGAAAGTGACCGTAAGTTTTAACTTAATAATAAGCAATAAAATGTGTCTTTACTGTTGAGCAATTCTTTCAGTCACCTTCTCTTTATTTATCCCTGTTAGAAAATTATAGATGATGATCTCGTCTTCTACGGGATTCAAGCGCCTAAAGAAATTTTTGAGAAGTACAGGTATCTGCTCAAAGTGTCAGATGCTTGTAACTGGAGCTCGGATCAGAACATTGTTCCACTCAGCACCAGGTAAAACATGTTACTACACAGCCGCTTTGTCTTGCATTTTATAGGTGCTATTGTCTGACTGTTATCTCTGGTTGTTTATGTGCTCTGTTTGATATTAAATGCCTGACTGGTATGGGAGACAGACACTGATAAGAAATTTAAAGTGAAAATGACAGATGTGGTGGCCGATTTTGCATCAATATGACTATACAAATGTACTCAGAAAGCTGCTTTCTTAAATCAATAACTTTTATAATACATAATAATTACCTTATTATACATTATAAATACAATGCATTACACTGTGAACCATTTCTAGAACAAGAATGAACAAATAAATAGCTGAATAATTATCAGTACTGTAGGTTCAGTATCAGATTACTGTCTGTATAAATAATAATACAAATTAAAAGCTAAATATATCATTGTATGCTCAGTTTAGTGTTCAGCTTAGGTAATTGCTTACCATTTTAAAAAAAAATGTAATAAAGAAATAAATATCAGTACTATAGGTTCAGTATCAGATTGCTCACTATATAAATATGAATTAAAATTAAAAGCTAAATATATATTATTGTATGCTCAGTTCAAGGTTCAGTATAGTTAATTGCTGACCATTTAAATAAAGAAGAAATAAAAATAAAAGTACATTTAGTAAATAAAGTAAATAGCTAAATAAAAATCTGTTTGTACTTGGTATCAGTCAGTTTATGACTATTTAAATAAACAGTTATAAGGTTTTCCTATCAGCGCATATCAGAAAATAAACAAACCAACACTGATACATGCTGATATGTCTGTGACAGAATAATATCGGCTGATAAAATCAGATTACCAATCAGTCGGGCTCTAACTTGAAGTAAATGATTGTTCCTTTTTTAGATAAATGTGATGTGGAGATTAAATATTACTCTGTATTTGTATGAATTACCTCTGGTTGCTTGTTGAGTTTTGTAAGTGATACCTGTGCTTGTTTCAGGATACGGATCGTCCACTTCATCTTGAATCACACCCCTATACGCACAGGAGGTGAGACAGAATAACCACATGTACAATCTCTTCAGGTAACCAGACTCCCAATGTTTCATGTTATCCTCCTCACCTGTTGCTCTTCCCAGAGGGTTTGCGGGCTCTGATGAAGATGAAGGTTTTTGAGGCGAGGTTCTGCCTGCATGAGGTAAAAATTAGTACTTTTTACAGATACTGTCACCAAATATGGCCTGATTGTTGTGTTATTACCAGCTTTTGGAAAGGAACTGCAGACTAAACAGATTGTATGAATGCAGAATGACAACAATAGACTGTGAATGATACAATTAAACCAGCAGGTTTTTTTTCTCACACAGCCTCCTGCTAAAGATAGTGCCACTATTATCTACTTACAAAGCTTTTCTTCTCTTCACATGGTGGCTGAAGTGTTTTGTTTTTATTCAAAAAAGAAAATTATGCTGTGAAATTTGGCATTTACTTTCTGTCCCTTTAAGGGTATGTTGAAACCAAACACTCATTTTTTCACACGGCACGATTATAAACAAAGTCAAGACTTAAGTAGATGCATATTATTATTAATCTGAATGCTATTAAAAAAGTAAGCATTTTAAAAATAGTTTAGTTTGGCCTGGAGACAAACCTGACGATGCAGAAATGTCGACTTTTTACAAACTGGCATCACAATGTAGTTATTTCAGCGTCCTTTTTGATCCATTTATTGCAGTTAAATTAGTGCAAAATCTGAGAAAAGGAACTGCAGACTAAACAGATTGTATGAATAAAGATGAAAACAATAGACTGAATCAACATTTTCTTAAGGTGTGAATGATACAATGAAACCAGTATTTTGTTGTTCACACAACCTCACGCTAAAGATAGTGCCACTATCATCTTACAAATCTTCACTTCACATGGCGGCTAAAGTGTTTTGTTAAAGAGCATTAAAGATGACGTGAAACTTGGCAGCCGCCTTCCAAAACAATACATTAGTGCCAAAAGAAAAGTATTTATTCACAGGGAGTCATGTTGAGTCAGTCAATGCTGGGAGTGCGTGGGCAGGTGTCTGAACATACATTGACACATATGTGCACATGCAAGCAAGGACGTGTGTGATTAACAGCCACATTTTCACCAAATTAAAAGCCCAGGAAATTAAAATGTAAATACATTTTTAAAGCGTAATAACACGTCGAATCAGTATTAATTGTGCATGTTTTGTAATAATCTGTAATAGCGAGTAAAATTAGTTTAAATCAGATTATATTTCTACATCACCAGCTTCAGCTCTCAGTTCGACTGTATGCCGTGTTTACCAATATGTACAAAGCTCTTCTTCATGTTCCTTTGGTGTTTGTGTGCTTCTGCCTTCAGAAAAAGAAACAGAGAGAGCTGAAGGAGAGCTGGGCACGATGGACAGCCTGTCTCCAAGGGCAACCCATTACTGCCGTCAGGTTTGGACTGCAACACAACAGCCTATTCATTATCCTGCTTCTGTTTTTACAGTTGCAGTTATTGCAGCGTTATTATTTTCCATGTCAAAAGTGTCATCCCCCACGCATCGTGCAGGCATTGTTTCAAGGCATTGTTTAAAATCGTGTGCAGCACTTAACACGGGTTGCAGATCTGAGCCTGTTGTCTTTACATTCACCTGTAGATTGAATCCAAGCTGCACAACATCATGCAAACGTGTATCATGTCTCCAATTATAGGTGGAAAATGTGTTGTGCTGTTTGGTGCTTCATGTTGATATGTAAGCAGTATGATAGTCTTCTATTATAACACCCACATCAGGCTGATCAGCAAACCATAGAAACAAGATGCACGGTGCACCGTCTCACTCCTTATTAAGTGTTTGTTATCCTTATCATTTGTAAAGATTATATATAAAAACTAGTTATTATATGTGTGTGTTACATGATAAAAGTCAATTTTATAATTTTTTTTACAGATTAAATGTTGATTTAGTGTCCCAAACTGGTAAATTAAACAGCACAACAAATATATCATGTGTACGACATGTTAGAAACATATTGTAGACATGAATCCACAACAGTAAAAGTGACGTCACAGCACAATTAAACACAAACATTAAGCAACAGATGTATCAATGCAATTGGAATTTAAAAGAGAAAGGGTTAACAAAAAAATAGCAATCAAGTAATGTAAAAATTGCATTTTTTTCTATCTATTTCACCATAAATTTCAGCGACATAAGTGCAAATCTTTACCTCTTAAGTGACTTTCCTCCTGTGTGTGTCTGTGTGTGTGTGTTCTCATGTCAGGAACTACTTTGGGGAGAAGGTGGCCTTGTACTACCTGTGGCTGGGCTGGTACACGTACCTGCTCATCCCGCCTGCTCTCATCGGGGTCATCGTCTTCCTTTACGGCCTCGCCTTCTTTAACAGCTCACCCCTCATGTGAGTTTTTGCTCCTCATTATCTATAACACAGCAGAGCAGTCACAGTGAGATAAATACTCCTATTGTATTGCAGAAAGGAGGTTTGTGAGGCCGACACAGTCATGTGTCCCCTTTGTGACAAGAGGTGCAAAGTGTGGCAGCTCTCCGACACCTGCACGTACGCCAAGGTATATCAGCACCGCTACTGTCCACAGCTGAGTGAATGTTTGTTTGTCTGACTGCTGCTCTCGTCTCCCTGCAGGTGAGCCAGCTGTTTGATAACAACGGCACAGTGCTCTTTGCCATGTTCATGGCAGTGTGGGGTGAGTTTCATGTTTATGCCTCAATTCTTCTAATATTGGTAGAACAAGTCATGTATGTTCAATATTCAGTTTTGTAGTTTCATACTTTACTATATTTTGGGTTTTCTACGTCATGTTTTAATGTTCAAAAACCACAAACAGTATTCAGACTCCATCTGAGATGCTCAGTTTTTTTGCCTGTCTCTTGTTATGTTGAAACCAAACGCAAATTCTTCCCATGGCACAATTATATCCAAAGTCAGTGCAAAGACGTAGATTCTGAATTTGCATAATATGATTAATCCAAACTCTATTCAAAAAGTAAGCATTTTAAAAATAGTTTAGTTTGGCCTGCAGACAAACCTGACAATGCAGAAATGTCGACTTTTTACAAACTGGCGTCATGATCTAGTTATTTCAGCATTTTTGAAATCTGTTTATTGCAGCTAAATCAGAGCAAAATAAAGCTAAAAAAAAGAACAGATTGTCTGACTAAAGAATGAAAACAATAGACTGAATCCACATTTTGCACAAGGTGTGAATGATACAATAAAACCAGTATTCTATTTTTTTACACAGCCTCCTGCTAAAGATACTGCCGCTATTATCTACTTACAAATCTCTTCTGCATGTTGCAGCGAAAGTGTTTTGTTTTTCTTAAAGAGCACTGAAAAATATGACTGGTATTTGGCATTTAACCTTCCAAAACAATACATTAAATGATTAAATGATCCGGCCATCAAACTTACACAAGTAGCACAGTGAACTCACACATTTTCATCATATTTTTTTAACACCTACCTTTGTTTATAATAAAAAAAATACATGGAAATCTCACTTTTTATAATATGGGACCTTTAAGATGGATCTTACGTCTTGCAAATGCAATTTTGCCTCATATAGCCATTAAAACCAATGCAGTAGGCACATTTAATAAAAACAATGAATAATCAGAGTGCAGGAATCTTTTCCAAGATTCATTTTTTTATTCGCCTAAACATTTTTGGCTTAATAGGACAACTTGGACAGGACAAGTCTTTAATCTGCCTCCTATTTCTTTTATCCAATTGCTGCATGTTTTAAGATAACTGAGCTATGCGCTGCCAACGAGTTGCCACATCACTGAGAGAACCTACTCGTCCTGGCTTCTCACATCCTGCAGTGTTCAGCCCAGGCCATCTGTCCGTGGGGGTGGTCAAGCAGTCATCTATAAGAACATAGAAATGCTCTTTCACTCACTTATTCAGCTGTTCAGCTTTTAGAACCTCTGTGTTTTTGGTTGTTGAAGATAAAGGTTTAAGCAAAAATGAGGATTTATTTGTGGGAAGAGTACAGATAACTAGAACATCCACTGCGGTCTTCAAACAGTGATTGCATGAGTGTATAAGAGGAAGTGTGTAAGGTAGGGGAGAGGTACAGAAAGAGGAAGAATGCATCAAGGACAGAAAAATGTTGATAGTTCAGGGGAAAAACAGAAAAAGAATACACTAGAACGTTGTGTCAAAGTCTAAAAAAAGTGGCTGGACATGGTGCAATTCACGGTCAAAGAAGCAGTTTCCCATAAGACCACAGGAGCCAGTTCCTGAATTTTCTGCTGCTTTCTAGTTTCTGTGACAAAGGTCAGCATGCTGTAAACAAAACCAAATATGTGTTTATATTAATGCAAAATGAAAATGTTCTTCATCAGCTCTTAAAATGAGAGAAAGATGCACGCAGCACCACAGTGGATCACACAGTGTTCAGTGTTCATGTTGTCTCTCCAGTTGTCCTTATTAACTCCTAACAAACCCTTCACAGCGACACTGTTTTTAGAGTTCTGGAAGAGACATCGGGCTTCCTATGTGTGCGAGTGGAAAGTGTCTGACTGGTGTGAGGAGGAGGTATGATCCGTTTTATACATCAACATCCCATTTCAGTCGTACCGGCTCAGTGCTCGTTGGAATTCATGTGTGTTACTGTGTTTTCCTCAACTGAAGGAGGAACTGATCCTGGAAATCGTGAACGATGTCAACTGTGAACCTAAAAAATATAAACACTCCTATCTGCGCAGCACTCTGGTTCTGATCTGTGTCACAGCTATGGTGAGTGACCCGACAATTTCATCCTCTTCACACTTATTATTTAAATCAAGTGGCCTTCACTGATTTTCAGGCCAAGGGCTTGAAGTGGCTTGTTATGGTTCACACAATACTGAGCTATTACAGCAATAATTGCTGTCCAACCCAAACCTGATATGTCAGAGTTACAGAATAATCCACCGCGGCTCACGAGAATGATTTTATGCTTGGGATATACAGTATATATATATATATATATATAATACAGCTAATTGGTTGATATGTTTCATTAAAACACAGCACGTCTGTTGTTGTTGTCATTTACATTTTTATTGTCATTTCTTCAGTCAAAAACATTCTATACACTCTATAGCCTCTGGATAGTAATCAGGTAAATAAAATAATAATGATAATTAAATGAATAATAAAAGAAAAGAAGAAAAAATAGTCAAAAAGAAAAAAATAGGAGAGAAGGAAGAAAAAACAAGCAAATAAATAAATAAAAAAAAAAAAAAAAAGTGCATACATCTGAATATAGACACACATGTACACAGTTCTCTCCCCTCCACAGGCATTTAAACTAGCATACATTATTTCAATATTTAGGTCTGTTGATGGGTGATTTAGCCTGGATTAGCTAACTCACATGACCGCACCATGCATGCATTTCTTTTTCTTTTTTTTTACAAATAGGTTAATTTCTATATTTAATTTGGCAGCCCTCTGAAATAAGACCAAGGATTTAAATGGCCTGTGCACCAACAGCTCCGGTTAAGATAAGATCAATTTGAAGATGTTGAAGGTTTTGGCATGAGCAGCCGTCAGTTGAGTATATTTATGATAATTCACTAAAGTTACTGATATAGCTGGCTGTTTTTTGTGTTTGCTCAGATCCTGGTGATCATCGGCCTGACACACGCCTTGGTGGTGTTCAGGGTGATCGCTGCAGTGCTCTTGGCTGAAGGATCATGGGAGTTCCTGAGCAACCACTCCAACAGCGGCGCGATGATGCTGGGCGCCGTCCTCCATTACCTCATCATCACCGTCATGACGCGGGTACGCGGGTCTCTAGATGTGCGTCTCTGATTCACATGTCGTTATATTCTCTGTAACTCTGTCTTTGTCTCTGCAGATCAACAGGATTGTCGCCATGAAGCTCTGTGAAATCGGTATGTTTCATTTTTACACGGTCCCAAATTTTGAAGAGTCGCTGTTACGCTCTAGATTAACAGGTTTACAGCTGTCAGTGTGGTGGGCAGTGAGAACAGGCAGGTAATCAGACAGGAAGCAGGTCAGACACACAGATAACAGACTTTGCAGCACAGATGATGTGGCTGAGAGAGACTGAAAGCTGTACGGTGGCCCACATCCAGCGTTCACGCTTACAGACTCACACACTCGTCTGCAGGTTTTTTTAAAGCCTGTGGGGGCTCAAGGCTGTCTCACAGCGGCGGCACACTGTCGGCATTATATGGAGGCATTATCATGTTTATGAGCAAACAACAGCTCTCTGGTTGGACATTGGAACTGGGCCGCCATGTTTCATTTCTATGGTCAATGGTCAGGTGATATCCAGAGGAGGGAACATGAGGTATTACAGCCAGAGAGATGAAGAGGATGAAGAGCTCAACTTCAGAGATCATCATGAAAATATTGGCTGCTGGGCGTCTCTGCTGCACGTCATGTTAACCTGATGCACCAGATGGTTTGTTACACACAACCAACTGAGACGCCATCATTGGAAACTATTTAGAAAACGGCAGCCACTTAAAAAAAAAGTACTTGGCAGCATGTGGCAGGATGAACCATCTGTCTATAACTGTAGATCAGGAGCTAACAAGAGGATCCTTACAGGTTAATGATTCAGTGGCTCTGGCACAAAGTATTACTTAAAGTATGACTAAATGGACTTTTGTGTGATGTAGTGATCCCATGATCACCACAGATTCTTGTGAAGTTGCAAGAATTCAGCAGGTTTCTTGCTGTTTTTTTTTTTTTTGCTGTTTTAATGTGTAAGACGAGAGAGTTTTAGCTCCTCGGGCCTCTTAAAACTACCCACATGAAACCATCTGAGAAGGGAAGAAGACAGAGTCGGCAAAAAGGATGTGACCCAGTGATGCAGAGTGCATCTGATATATTTCATTTGTTTTTGGACCTTTTTTCACTATAGATTTAGTATTTTAATGTGAGCAGAAGCACAGGTGTCATTTAACATAAATAGTTAATTTGAAGTGTCAGAAAGGCAGCGTGCCCGATATCAGGTTGACTTTAAACATATATTTTTTAGTGAAGTATTTGTAAAAATTAATTAAAAAAAAAAAGTACATTTCAAAAATATTAATACTGTGGATGAGCAAATATACAGGGTATGCTAAGGAACGATTTTCATGCCATAATATGTGTGAAAGCGGTATATTGCAGCAGTCTTACCTGATGTCAGGACCCTGGAACTGGCACACCTTATGCAAATGCAGAAATCATGAGGTTATTAATTACAAATGTGTATTATGACATCATCCATGTTAAAAAAATTCAATCTTTTTGGCCGTTGTGTAGCACAGAGAGCCAGTCAAGTCGATTTGAACACATTTGAATGATATCTTAACATTGTGTGCAGCAGCGAACCATTATTTACATATAATAGAACAAATGTATATGAATAAATGATGTAAGATTGATATTCTGTGTGAGGCTGTGCCATCCACTGACCTGATGGTGAACTGCGTGAGAACTGACATGAGATCTGTCTTCTCCAGAGGAAACTCGATCGTTTACTGCCACAGAGAAAAGTTTCACTGTCAAGATGTTCACATTCCAGTTCTTCACCTACTTCTCCTCCCTCTTCTACGTGGCCTTTTTCCTCGGCAGGTAAGGACTTGTGGCCGATAATCCAATAATCACATTTCACTGTGACTTTTAATGGTGTCATATATTATGTGTTAATATCAGAAAGTATGCTTATTAATGTAGTTTTAAACATATCACTCGGCTTTTTTTGGAGCATCTCCTTTTTTCTGAAACCTAGATAATCCCTTAGAAAACATTTATGAGAAACCAGATTCAGAATATGCTAGCTAGAGTACTCAAAAGAACCATGATTAACGGATTTTCTGTGGTGCATGAAAACATAATTTCCCAAAGAACAAGCCAGGATAAGCCTTATAACTGGGAAACTCATGTCCATGTAAACACACTCATTGCTATCCTTACTTATTAACACCCAGTGTCCTAACCTGAAAAATAATTTGTCGTTTTGAACATAAAACAGGATAAATGGTCATCCTGGAGGTTATGTCCGGATTTCAGGGAAATGGAGGCTAGAGGAGGTGAGTAACATAAATATTTATCCCATTTAAAATGACTTAATGTCCATTTTTTAATAGAAATGCATAAATGATATCATATAATATATAATCATATATACAGTCATATATTTACATTTTGGTTCATTTTTTCTTGTTTTCTGACAAACCTGAAACAAACGACTGATGTCATTATTTTTAAGAGGGTGTCGATTGTATCTGATTGCAATTAAAGCAAGTTTCTCTCCTCTATCCAGTGCCATCCCAGTGGATGTCTCACAGATCTGTTCATCCAGATGGCCATTATAATGGTACTCAAGCAAACCATCAGTAATGTCTTTGAGTTCACTGGACCGTAAGTGTAAACCAGATTTGTGAATATTTATTTGAATCCACTTTGCTCTCGTTGGGTCTGGGTTTCTGAAAGCTGTCTCTTGTTTGCATCAGCTGGTTCTGCAGGTGGTTAAAGAGACGAAGGACACAGAAGCTGCAGAGGAAATGTGCTCACTGCTACCTGAAAGATGATTCAGAGGCCAAATATGGAGCCGAACTGTGTGACAACTGCAAGCTCAGAGACTGGCTCAGCAACTACCGTCTCACTGATGTGGACTCCTTCAGCCTGTTCCATGAGTTCCTGGAGATGGGTTTGTAATCTGCCGAGCACTTCAACAGCAAAGACGATGAACACGAGACGAATACCGGACAGGTTTTGGGAAACAGTGTTCTTCTCTGCTCTCTCCTCAGTGATCCAGTTCAGCTTTACCACCATATTTGTGGCAGCGTTCCCTCTCGCTCCTCTGCTCGCCCTCATCAATAATGTCATCGAGATACGCCTGGATGCCATTAAAATGGTCACTCTGGAGCGCAGACTGGTTCCCAAGAAAACCAACGACATTGGTGAGCATCACTTTTAAAGAGAAGATTATGGATGCAGTTTCGAGATCCTAACCCCTAGAGTAGCTGTCCCGAAAAACTAGGGTTCTAGTAATGCAGCGTCAAGGACTCTGGTCACGGTTCAGAAACTGTAGCTTCCAACATTGCAGGAACATATTATTACTTTTTAATACCTTTAATATCTGGCCATATGCCTTTATGCTGAGCATTTCTACCCCTCTTTTGAAAAAAGTACAAAACCAATAATCTATTGATTTTTACAAAAATGAAGATTACATAATCTTAGAACGGTATTGTGACATAAAAAATGAAAGACTTTTAATTTATTGTGGATTTGTAGAATCCTACAATCCAGGTACAGTGGTGTTACAGGGTGGTCCGGGGCTGGTTAGCATGCTCATTTCAATACATATCTCTGCAAAACAATATATAATGTTTCCAAACTGTTACTTCTTCATTTTCTGTTGATAAAGAAAGTTTTAAACTAAAATTCTGAGCAAACCCTCCACATCACATCACATCGTGTCCTTCCCTCAGGTGTGTGGATAGACGTGCTGGAGGCTATTGGCGTCTTGGCCGTCATTGCGAACGGGCTGGTCATCGGCGTGTCCTCAGACTTCATCCCTCGACTCGTGTACCGCTACCGCTACGGCCCGTGTGCCAATGGCACGGCAACAGACATCGAGTGAGAATTCTTCTAGAAAATCTTCATGTTCTGTCATGTCTTATGCACCACTTGCTTTAAATAAATTCTTCTGTTTTTCAAGCTGCATGGCCGGATACATCAACAACACTCTCTCTACTGCACGAATGGAAGACCAGAACATACGCAACGAGTTTCTGCCCAGTCAGATGATCACTCCTGATGGTGGGAATGTCACCCACTGCAGGTTTGTCCTCCTTTCATTTGTCTTATTTAGGTCAGATGTGTGGCCAAAGTCCAGACACACATTGTGTTTGCAGTACACTCGTATATCTTTGTAATATTGCCCTGTGACTTCTTGTGAGGGCTGTCAGGAAATAGAGGTTGTCCTTAAAAGTTCCCAGCAGTGGTGGAATAAGTATTCAGATCCCTTGCTTAAGTAAAAGTACTAATATCACACTGTGAAATTACTCCACTACAGGTAAAAGTCCTGCATTCAAAACTTAAATAAAAGCACAAAGGTACCAGTTACATATATTATAAATATGTTATTGTTTTATTATTACCTCCGCCAAGGAGGTTATGTTTTCCCCGGAGTTTGTTCGTCTGTCTGTCTGTTAGTTAGCAACATACTTCGAAAATTGATGGAGGGATTTGGGTGAAATTTTCAGGAAATGTCCGCAATAATAGCAGGAACAAGTGATTACATTTTGGGGGTGATCCGTTGATGCTAATTTTTCTACTTAATATACTTTTATTTGGTTTAAACTTGTATAGTCATTATTACATTGATTGTATTTTTTCATGGTAAATCTTGACTTGAAAGTTTTGGAAATACTGAAGTAAAGTACAAGTTTCTCAAAACTGTATTTAGTTACATTCCACCACTAGCTCCCAGCTGGTACCCAGAGTAAACCAGTGAGATTGGTTAAAAAAACAGCTGATAAGAGAGATAACATCTGGTTTCTGGTGTGTTTCTCTTCACAGGTATAAAGACTACAGGAGCAATGAGGACTTCAGTCTGACCCCACAGTACTGGTTAATTTTAGCTGTGCGCTTTGCATTTGTCATCCTGTTTGAGGTAAGCTTTAACCAGAAAAAAACACACTAACTAATTATTTTCTTTGAGCATTTTTTTTTTGTATTGTAGCTCACAGTTTCATGCCAAAATCCCACAATCTCCTCCAGGCTCGCAGTTTATCTCAGCCAAGACAAAATCAGCATTATCTTTCATGAAACCACATTTTCACAGGTAGAGAAGGAGATTCGCATTCCTAACATTGTCCTCTCTGCTTGCAGCACGTTGTCGTCATATGCAAGTTTATTGCAGCCTGGTTTGTGCCGAGCGCTCCCATGCAGGTCAGGAATGACAGACTCTTCGATAAGCTCAACAGACTAAAAGAGGAACTCAGGCGAGTCCCAAGTAATGTTCAATATTTATTAGGCAAGTTTCTTTTTTCTTTCTTTTGCATGGATGTTACACCTAACACACCCTCTTGCTTTTATTCCTTACAGATCATTTGACCCGTGACCACGTTCAGACACAGGAAGGTTGCAAACTCTCCCCTGAGGACAGGGACACAGTGTTGCCTCGTGCATACAGAATATCACAGTGTTGAGTCGACTTCAAAGTCATTATTTGTCTCTCCGAAGAGTTCGGGCAGAGCGCTCTTTTGTCGTTTGCAGTTAAATGTTAATTCCTGGCTATCTGACTTCTCATCTATGAAGTGGACTTTGAAGACGGACATTTTTCTTGGACAAAACAAGTGTACAGTAACTGATTTTACTGACCATGCGATTGTTTTTATTCTATTGTAAGAATGCACTGATAGCTTGCTGTTGGATCTCTATATTTGTGAGACGTATGTGAATGTTTTTATTGAAAGCCTACAGATAATTTATACTGCTACTGCACATACAGTACTGATTGTGTGTTACAATGTTGCCTTATATTATAAAAAAAAGCGCTGCGATGATTGTCATTACTGCAGACAGAATCTGACGGTGTCTTTTGTAAACCAGACACAAGAATGTTTTGCATTTTAATATTTTATATTATTGAATAAAAGTGAAAACTTTGCCCTCATGTGCTGTGATGTCTCTTAAATTTAAGTTTGTCTGTTAAAAGTGCCGTCTTCATGTCCTTCTACATTGTTTCTGGACATTTTCACAAGTTAAAGGTTTAAAGGGTTTGACTGATATGCTTAACTTTTTTTGAAAGGGCTGCTGACAATCCATTTATTACACACTTACTGCAGACTTATCTGGTGGACAGAAGCTGTCCAAATCCAAATAATTAAATAAACATAAATTGATTAATAAATGACTCACTAAAAACAATTAATATTAAATTTAATTGTCCAAAAGTATTTTTAAATGTAGGCCTTAATTTTATTAATAAAATGTGGCATAAATTCATATTATTGTTTCCATTTGTCTCTTTATCTATATCATCTTTATTTAATCATGGTTTTACCACCTATAGATTTCCTTATTTAATTCTCATTCAATATCAATTCCTTATTTAAATAAATATAACAAATCCATTATTTTTTATTCTTCCAGCATAATAACTATATATATATATATATGTATGTATAAACAAAATTCACATTTGTTTAATTAATATTATTGTCATTAATTTCCTGATTAGATAAATACTATGCATAATTTTGTAACATATTTCTTTTAATTTGTTCATCATGTTGTTCATCAAAATTTTTCTTTTTGCAAGAATGGGATTTCCACACAAATGTCCACGGTGGAGTAATACCTGAGTTTTCTGCATCATCTCCTGTTAGTAACGCAGGTAGAAGCCGGGGCGAACGTCACGTGACCGCAGGCAGCCAATAGCCGGAGGAGGTTCAGGTATCTTTCCAGGTGAAGCGGAGCGATCAGAGGAAGGCTGACGTCTGCGTAGTCACCTCAATGTGACGAAACTGTAATAAATCATAGGTAGTAATGTAGGTTTACAAACAACTCTTCACTCGGTTTATTTCCCACCTGAAGAAGGAAGAAGAAGAAGAAAACTGCTGCTCATGGCTGTGATTTTAGTCGCTTTCATATTGTTGTTCTCCGGGAAATGGGACAAGACTTTCCTCGTAGACGGTGAGGATGAAATAAAACTTTATTCACTTGAATTTACTCAGCTTTTGCACAATTTATAGTTAACTTTGGTTTTTAAATGCGATTAATTCCTTTATATCTGTACCCAGCTTATTGTTTCTGGTGTATTTGTCCGTGTTTTATCATAGTCCGGGATGCTGGGTGGGTAAATACTGGGTCATTGCACATGTGGTCACTGTGAACAGGGTCAGACTGTCTGTCACATGCTGCTGCCTGGCAACTTGAGGACCAGACCTGGACTTCGGACCCGGATATGTGTCTCGCTTTGTGAAACTGTTAAAAAAGAAGAAGAATAAAGCTAAAAGGAAGTGAGAGGAACCAGAGAGGGCAGTTGTGCGGGTTATTGTGGTTTGACAATGAGCGCGTGCGCAGAATATCTTGAAGAACAGGTCCAGTTTAAGTCGGCAGATTTCATTATTTGGACTGAGATGTATTTTAAATCTGTCCTGACCAGTTTGGCCTGATACAGAGTTCTTGTTTGCACCGAACAAGTCCTCAAACAGAAAAGGACATTAAGGTTTTTTTTTGTCTTTACTCTTTTGTCTAAGTCAGCAGAACACCATTTGCTCAGTCTGCCAGGGCGAAAGAATAAACAGGCTCACCTTCATGCACCATTAGACACTCTTTGCCAGAAGCAACATAAAGCCCACACAGTGTATGCAAACATCCACAGAAAGCAGGCAAAGTGTTTTTCAAAGGGACTAAAGGCACTTTCAGGTAGAGCCGGATTGGTACAGGGTTTCTGATCCCGAATAAATGCTGATTTTAGAGGGAGAAAATGTATTGATGATGGAATTAAAATTGAATTTTCCACGATTTTTTTCAGTGTATGTTTTATCTCCTTTGCATTACCACTCTGCATTTAAGCTCTTGAGTCACTGTTCTTAGGTTTTTAGCCTTATTTAATTTGTCTTTTCTTACAGTTTTTTTTCCACCTTTGCAACAAGAGCTTTGTGTGTTAATGTAATAGACATTAATAACACAGAGGCTGCAGCCGCGTCTGCTTTACCGTCTTAAATGTCCTTTAATTCACACCGCCACGCACAGTTCGTCAGCGTTATTTTAGCGACCAATGCATTGGAAATACACTCGCAAAGCTGTGTGCACACTTTTTAATAAGGCCACATAAGGTTCGTAGCGCTGCTCTTTACCTTACAAACGGTGGGCGCCGTGATGTCACAATCCGGATGAATGAATGAATCAGCTGCGTCTCCATGGGAACGGTTGTAAACATCCTCCAAATGTAAGAAATCCAGCGTCGAGTTTTCCTCCGTGAACGATGGCCAACGAACTAACTGAAGCGAAGTTTTTTTGACTTAATGTTGTGACTGGATTTCGCAAAAA
>CAFUXE010000874.1:69397-122786 GCA_903364295.1 Serranus cabrilla | reverse complement strand
AACCTAAGCTACTGTGAGGGGCTGATATCAAGATCCGTAGTTGACGTCGTGGCAAATCAAACATCTACGTACTTTTGCTTAAGATGTATGTATTTATCACCATGTACCCCTAAGCATTTGCTACACACACACTTACATAATAACTTGCGTGAAAACAAACAAAAAGGGCTTAAAGTTTAGCCTCTAAACGACGGTCAAAAACTGTGTGCTTCTCCCGGTAATCAGCACACCTGAGGAGTAATTGCCTCTTCTTCTACGTATGCACTTCCATAACGCTGCTGTCCAATACGCCCCCTACTGTGCCAATCGGTGAATGACCTGAACTCACACATAGCTACAAATGGCTCTAACAATGTTTTTGTTAAAATTCAGAAACGGTTGGGCCAAGATGTGTCACAGCGGTCTCATATATTAGGCCTCATATAAAACTACTCCCTGTGACTTCCACACTGAGAGGTGTACAGATTTTAGAAAATGGAAAAAAGAGAACCTGGTATGGGATCTGAGTCAGTTTTGGGATGGATAAAGCTGGATTGTTGCATCTGTAATGAAAACTCCCCCTGTCTCTATTCACAGCTCAGTCCTGTGTGGACGAGGGGGCGTTTAAGGAGCAGGTGCTGAATGAGGGGCAGCAGGACCCTCCATATCAGCTGCACTGCCCTCTGCAGCTCCAGGGCTCCCCCCAGCCCCAGCTGACCTGGCTGAAGGACTGCAAACCGCTCGTCAGCGAGGAGGGAAAAGCTTACCTGGAGTTCACCAGCCTCAGTGGGCAACACCAGGGGAACTACACCTGTATGCAACAGGGCAACAGCACCGCCTCATTCACTGTGCTCCTCACAGTTAAAGGTAAGTGTTACTTCCATTGTGTGAGTGTAATGAAGTCATCTCCAGCTATAATTATGTGGCTTCTCGCAGTAAGCTATATTCTCTTAGATTTGTGTGGGGAAGGTTGAGCGGCTTCACCTGCACGGAGGCGTTTAGTTTCAGCTTGCCCTCCAGCTGCAGGGTCAGGCTGCGCTCATGAAGGCCTTTATTGTCCGCAGCTCCTGCAGTGAACACAGATAACAGTGTCGTGTCTTTCCACAGTGTCAGAGTCCCAGTGCTCCAAAGACCCAGAATTTATGCCAAGAGGGAGCCCACAAAGTGTCCCCAGCGATACGGAGGAAATCGTGGCACTGAACTGCACTGCGCTCCTCTACTGGGACCCAAAGGAAGAGCACTGTGACACCACGCTGCGCTGGACCAGACACGGCTTCAATCAAACACACTACACACAGACTACCTCCTCGTGGTGAATATGAGCTTTGGACGTTCTTTCTGTATCATACTTAAAAAAAATTATTTGAGAGTGGAAGTAAGATCAAGTTTTCTGTCCTTCTCATCAGGTCTCCTGCTGCTGGCCAGCTGATGGTAACCAGCCTGCTGATGATCCCCCTCACACATGATTATGATTATGATAATGAGATCTACATCTGCACAGTGAGGAACTTATCCACGACCTTCGACGTGCCACGTAAGACAGCTAAAGATGCACTTATTCATGCTGGTTTGTTACATTCTGTCCTGCAGCTTGTGTTATATTTCAGTAGGAAAACACTGAAAAGGAAAGACTCCAAACCTAAAGAGAAGCAGCAGTTCAGATACAGCTAGTATCGGCATCAAAATCATGTTAAAGAGTGTTGCAAAGACAAAAAATATTTATTGGCCAACCTGCAAGTTAGCATCACACTGGTTCCCTCAGGAAAAAGCCGATAGGGGTTTTCCATCAGATTGTGGATTGTTGCAGAAAAAAGTTTATGATACATTTTGTTTAGCATGATAAAATAAGTTTTGAAGCCTCAATGCAATACCCAGAAGTAAAAAGCTAACATTATCTATAACCTCCATATACCTCCACTACGTTTAATATCTCTGACAACCTCTGTATTAGCTTTAGCCCTTTTTTAAGACACGTAAATGCTTCAGAATTGGGTTATTTACTGACATGTAAGAGTGAACATGAAAATCTCTGAAGCTTGTGTTAACTGATCTATCTATCCTTTGACTTCAAGACAAGAGAACCAGAAGTGCAAAAATGATAATTCACGTCTGTATTTGGAGACTCATTCATGGGAGCGCTCTGTCTCAGACGTGATCAAAACTTAAACTTCAGACAGAATCCATCGTCTGTAATTTGTGATGATCCATTTTACGTATTAGTTCATTATTTTATGCCTGTGTTTTTTTTTTTTTCTCAGATATTGTAAGATGCTATGCAGGCCCCAACCATGCAGCTGCTGTTATCGCAGCCATCGTCCTCCTCCTCCTGCTCGCTGTAGCTGCTATTGTGTACTCCAGATGTCACCTGAACATCAAACTCTGGTACAGGAACTCCTACGGAGACTATGAACTCAACGGTGAGACCTCTGAAGTCATTAAAGGCTGCTATAATCATCATTAGACTGCAGCGTTAACACCAGTTTGTGTTTGTGTCTTCCTGTCTTCAGACGGCAAATTATACGACGCCTACATCTCCTACGTGAACAACGATCATGACAGGAAGTTCGTCAACTTCATCCTCAAACCTCACCTGGAGAATAAAAATGGGTATAAAGTGCACCTCAATGAGAACGATATCCTCCCCGGCTCAGGTAAGCTTTCTGTTTGCTGGTTTATGGGAATTAAAGGTAGAAGGGGAAATATTGAATAACTTTATATTCGGTTTTTGTTGCTTTAATCTTTACAATCGAGGATTTTTATAGATTTTTCTGTCACAGTCATGACCCTGTTCACCCAATCACTTTCTAACGTACAGGAGACTTCTTTAGCTTGACCTAAAGAAGTCCAACAAACAGGCTCCAGATGAACAAACTGTAACATTAAGCTCATTCTTAACAATGCATAACAATGTTTTATTTGCCTCCAGAACCTTCTGCAGAGCTGCTGATGAGCATGAGTCGCTCCCGCCGTCTCATCGTGTTGCTCTCTCATGCTTTCATGGAGCAGGACTGGTGCTGCAATAACTTCAGGTCAGAGGGATTTAAAGTAGAAACAACACGGTTCAAACTACAATACCTCCCGTGTACCACTAGAGGTCAGTCTTCAGCCTCTCCTGTCCCGTCTTAATGCTCGGCTGCTGTGTGTTTTCAGACAGGGTCTTCTGCACTTGTTGGAGTTGTCTTGGCAGCCGATCCTCATCCTGCTGGAGGGTCAGTCCAAACGCATGAGGCCGGAGATCAAGCAGCTGCTCAGTGAGAACCAGCACTGCCTCACCATACTCACCTGGAAGCACAACTCTGTGGTAAGATCTATAAAAACTAACCACGAAAACAGACAAAATATGATACTTATAACAACAACAGGTTTCTGTTTGGACAATAAAAGCCTAAAGGTAAATTTGATTAGAGCCAAGGGAAAAAAAATATTATTATTTAAATAACATCTATAAATATGTGCATGTGTGTACAGTCTCTCACTGAGAGTGTGTTGTGTTTACCTTAAAGCCTCATCACAGTGAAATAATCATTCAAATAATGCCTTTTTTAGATATCGAAAGCCCCCTATACTCTCCTTTTTAAGAATTTTCCTAAGACATAAAATAATCACAACTAAATAAGAAACAAGCAAAGCTCAGATATTTGTTTGTATTGAAAATTTGTCTATTTAACTGAACAATTAAGTATGTATTTACATATTTTTCTCAGTTTAGAAATGTCTATTAGTTTAATTAAACAAACATACATATGATTCAAATAATAAATGTACAGTAGAGCTGAAAAACAATTATTTTCATTGTCAATTAATTCTTTTTTTTAATCGTCAGAAAAAGGAAAAATGTCAATCAGTGTTTCCTAAAGCCCAAGTTGACGTTAACAGATTTCTTGTTCAGTCCATAATCTAATCTTTGCAGCTCTGATTCACAGTACATACCACTATACATGAGCTCAGTTCAGTTGTAACGCATCGTGTTTGTTTCCCACAGACTCCTTCCTCAGTCTTCTGGAAGGAGCTGGCCTTAGCGATGCCTCGTAGAGTCCTCTTCCGCAGCGACTCAGCAGGCGACCCTCAGACCGTGCTCCAAGACGACAAGGACCCCATGCTGACCCTCGAATCCGAATACCTGGACTGCCGCTCAGACACGGACCCCGCTGGAGATCTGGGTGAGAACAACACTAACTGGATGACAACATTCCTGCCTCATTCTTCATTTGGTTCACATGGCACATGCATAAAAAAAAGACATGCATGCTCACGTTTAACAACCGTCTGGCACCGGCTTGTTATCTGTCCTTTTTGTTGGATAGGAGTTGGGATATAAAAAGTTATGGCTTGGTGCAAGCTGATAGAGCTTCTTATCTCTTTTTCAACACAGTGTGCAGCTGAAACACAAATCATTTGAATCAATAAACACAAATTCAACTTTTAAACTTTAACTTCAATACCTGGAAATCTCGCATATGATGATCTTGCATATATACATATATAGCCAGCTGTTTCTCCATTTGTGTTTATGCTAAGCTAACCGGCTATTCTTCACAATTAATGGCGCATTTGAGAGTGGCATCGATCTTCTCATCCAACTCTTGGAAAAAGCAAATAAATATGTCATCAAAAATGTACTTTACCCTGAAGCAGCCCAAGCAATATGTGTGAATACACTATAATTTATGTGCATTCCTGCTGGATTCACTTTTCCTTCCCTCTTCCTGCTGCAGGGCTTCGTCTCCCCGTGTACAAGGCTCTGTCCTTCAAAGCTCCGGTCCTCCCCGCTGAGCCGCTCACCGCTGCCGAGCCCAAACACTCCGACGTTGACGTGTCCGACTTGGGATCACGCAACTACGGAGCCCGCTCAGACTTCTACTGCCTGGTCACTGAGGACGACATTTGATCCACACTCCTCTTACTTTACTGGTTTCTGAAAGGTTAACATGCAGAATGTTATCATTGCTTTGTAGATATCCAAGGCTGCATCCACACTAATGCAGTGATGTTTTAAAGGGAATAATCTTTGTCCACACAAGCGCCTTAGCACATTGTCATTATAATCTCCAGACATATGATCATCCATGAACAGGAAGCAGATTATCTCATGTTACTCTGCAGTTTTAAAGGCAAATATTACGCTTTTTTATTCCACTACATTTAGCTTCCAGCTGTAGTTACTTTTCAGGTTGGAGAGTTAACATGAAAAACATGATCAATTTAAAATGATTAAGCATTTTTATAAGTTAAACCTCATAAACAGCAAATTAAGTAGTTAAAATGAGTCCTATATTTAAAAAAAATCATCTTACATGAATGCATCAATAAAAATAATCAGATCATTTGTTAAGAATACATTAAACAATCTGAATGGGTTCATTCTGCATTTGGTACTCTTGATTCTTGAAGTACATTTTGATGCTTTTGTACTTTTTCGAATGCAGGACTTTTACTCTTAGTGGAGTCATTTCACAGTGTGGTTTTAGTAAACACAACTCTGGAGATTCCAAACTCGGCAGTGCTCCCAACAGTCTCCTTTTAAGGGTTTGGAAACGCCGTCATAGTGTGGACGCTGGATTTATGTATTTAAAAATGAAGTTATTAGTGTGGATGTCGCCTCGTTCTGTATGTTAAATAGTCTTTTCTGTTATGTACAGTGTGTTTGTTAAAATCAAAGTGTTCTGTTCCTACTCACCAAAGAATGATTTTTAATGTTTTTGTATTTTCTTTTTTACTGTTGTGTGAAATATTTGATGAGAAATAATCCAAGAAAATAACTGAAATATCAACATCAATCAGGGAAATAAGTAACTTTTTGTCATTTCACTGCCAACATGTGTCATGAGGTCATGAAGTCCCCAGCAGAGGGCAGAGTAATGTCAGATAACATAAAGGAATTCTGCTTCTTAAGCAGTTTGTCACAGTTGCACAGCTGATATTACACAGAGAAAATATATGTTACAGAATCATAAAGTCACATTTGAACCCAGAAAACTGAACCAGTTTGCACACCAGTCGGTTAAAGCAGGACGACGCTCATAACTGAAGAAGTCTGACATTTCTGTTCAGGTGGGGCCTTTTTTTGTTATGTAAACTGATAAAATCACCGCAACCACACTAATAAAGCAGTTTGATGAATTACCCGACTGATCTGGGTCTTCATGGAGTAAAGATCACCTGCGCTGAAGTAAGAGCCTGAATAAGGGTGCAGCAGGGAAGGTCTGGTATTGTTCCTGTCTGAGCAGGAGCAAATATGTAAACAGGGAGTGGCCGACATTTCACCACGTCAGTGTCACTCTTCTACAGTCACAGCACAACGCTGCAGCACACACACACACACACACACGGGAGACACTTTAAAAAAATGACATTTCAATTCCAATTCTTTTTCTTTATTCGCTTAAAAAATATCCACATTATACATCTGCCTGTACATAACAACAAAGAAATACAAAACAGTCAGAAGCCACACAGTCACCACTTACGCAACAGAGCTGTTATAAATCTAACATTCAATCTGATATTTAAACTAAACTTTTTGTACGTTTACTCACAAGATATACAAATTAAAATATTATTACTCACCAATCCAAATAAGTTTCAATGTCTGATTGTGAATTAGCTTTTGCATTAAGACCTTCAATACAAAAAACATTGTATTTTATCTTAAATCAAAGTTAAACTGTCCTTTTCACCCCTGTGCAAGAAACATAAACAGACATAATTGTTTGACAAAGCAATTACAAATGTCACACGTCCGCATTGACTGAGATTTCGCAAGTTTAAAAAGCACATACAAAAGTCAGCTTTGGAGGCACGATCATAATCCCCACATCTCTGAATCCAAATTACAAAGAAAACATCCAAATGTCTAGAAATCTCTTGTGGTTTACATTCAATCATAACTATATGTTATAACTTTGACTCATTTATAAACACATTTATCCATCCAAGAACTGCACATACAAAGTACAAAGCTGCAATATATAAAACATTTGATTTCTGTGTAAAAGAAGAAGAAGCAATATTTACAAAAAATGGCACGTTAGTACCACACCTGTGTGCTCTGATTGTGGTGCAACAGTACGAGGGTCCACCATATTGTCCATCAACAGTTTTTCAACTGTTTTCAAAACGTCAGAAATACCAACAGTTTCAGCTAAGTACATGTTGCTCTGACAGAAGAGAAATCCCTGATTCCACACTAAAACGTACAGTGTTCAAACAAAGAGAGTAAATGCTTAAGGTGCACACATTTGCATCAGAGTCCATCAACAGTCCAACGTACCGGATCCACATTTCTTGAGCTGTCCGTCGAGTTTTAAAAATACACAAAAAGTCCTTTTCCATCGGTTAGATCCTCCATCACTAGTGTGTCCATGTCCTCGTCACAAAGTATAACAGATAAAACTAAACCTACGTTATCTTTTAACAGTATAAACAGTCTGTTTAGTCCAAAGGGGGCTGGTGGAGCTCGTACCGCTTGGTTCTACATCGTCATATCTGCAAAATCCCGCCTTGAAAACCCTTTCTGTAACACAAAATAACAGGATAGTGTTAGCACATTGCATTGACATGAAAAACTACTGTTAACTCAAGTATTTCTCTGAATATGAATCATGTTTCACACCACAAATACCGTGTAAACAGCTCCTTTTATTTGGAAATTGGATCTTGAGTGACCTCTGAACTCAATACAACACATCCATTTCAGATTCAGTGTTTGAACAGCTTAACTGTTGTTACATCTGTATTTTTTTTGTTGTGGTTCAGGTTTCAGAATAAAATTTCAAAGAGGAGCATTAATGCATTTTTTGCTCTGTCGGGACTTGTTGGTGAGGAAATAAGCTGAACACCGCGCCCTTGGGAGGGGCATGTCGTGATCTGCAGAATCCAGGAGTACAGTTACCTGGTCCTGCCCAAGACATGGACGTGCCTCAGTATGTGAGTGTGTGTTGAAAGATCAGCAGTGTGAACAGTCAGAGATATATGTGTTTTGAACATGCGCCACCCAACTAACAAGGGAATTGCGGAGAGAGAGGAATGTCATCCGTCCCACACAATCTGTCACTCTCACTCTTTTTCACGCTCGGAAACACACACACAGGCACGCAGATATAAGAATGAGGGTGGGGCTCCGTGAGGAGAGAGGGCTCCACTCTGAGCTTTGGTTGTTTGGCAGTCGAAGGATACAGGATCTCACTTGTTGTTCTTGCTATATTAGAGGCCGGGAGAGATTTTTAAAGTGTTTCATAATAAACTGAGGGCACTGTTGTTTTGAAAATGGGCACAAATTAAGTTTTACTTTGGTATATCTTTTAAATCTTTTTTACACTGAATTAAATATCACTAAAAAGGTGTGAGGAAAATATATTTTATTTATTATTCTATTCTATATTCTTATTCATTACTTTTTTTGTAGATTTTTGTCGAGTGACTTTGGTGTTTTAAAGGGTTAGATTGGATTCACCAAAGTCACACTAATAAAAACAAACTAAGCAATCAAGGCAGCGGTAGACCAAAGTCTCCTGTGCTCTGAAAGGTAAAATTACTGATTTTGTCGATGGAGTCTGGTGGTTCATATCCTATTCTAAATATAGCACACAATTAAAACTGATATTGATCTTTTTAGGGAACTGAAACACATTTTGTACATTGCTTATCTTCTGATTTCTTTTAGTAGGTAATTCACTGTCTATGGAAACAATTACCAACACTTAAAATAATTTTAAAAATCTGCTACTGTGTTATTTGATAGTTCAATACATTATAATCATAAAAGGCGTCTGAATACATGTGATTAACACTTAAAAACAGCTGAAAATCACAGTGGACAATAAAAACAAAAACAAAAATCCGAATGAATGCCCTAGCCTTGATACATTATTGATTTCCCCCCTCAATTGCAAACCTTGCAGAGCTCGTTTTCAGTCTCTTACCTCATTGTAGGTTTTGTGCAGTTTCTTGTACTGGAACATGTTGCTGAGAACTGTGGCTGCTGCTTTGGCTGCTTTCATTTTCCCAGAGCTACAAAAAAAGAGATTCATCAACGCTTCGTACAAACAATCTTGTTTGAGCAGATAAGCTTTCACCATATCAAGTATCCTGTTTACAAATGTTTAATGAATGGTGCTATACCAACCTGCTGTCATGTGAGTCCCTGATGCCGATCAGCTTTGGCAGCCCATCAAAGAAGGTGATGTCTCTGGCAGCGAGAGTGCTGCTGGTCACCAGGTTATTGAGAATACCACAGATGTTGACCACCACGTCGCTGGACGGCTCCTTCTTTTGTCCGTCGTCGGGCAGCTTGGTCACCAGGTTGTTCACCACCTTCGTGGCTGAATAAACAAATAAGTATTGTTTAGATTAATATGTTAAAAAATAGATGAGTTTGGTTATTTCACAAGAGATATTCTGCCTCTTTAATTTAGATTGTTTAATCCTTGACTTGTTTGTCTTAACTGAGATATACAGGCTGCCAGTATAACTGTCACATTACTGATGAAAAAGTAAAGACTGACCCATGTCATTCTTGTCCCTGGCATGGCGGGACAGATTTCGGAGGAAGCCTGTGAGAGAACGCAGCTCCAGGTCACTGTTGGTACGCAGCAGGTCCAGCAGCACCGGCAGCATGCGGTCCTGCTCCAGAGCCACGCGGCTCAGCACTGACGCCCACTGTAAGACAAAGACAGAAAAACACATTTCAAATAAAGGGCAACACTGTTTTATTTGGATGCTTATTATAGGAGAGCAAAGCAGCAACTACCAGGGCTGAAAACTGAAGCCAAGGTGGAAGTGTCTCTACTCAAAATGTTAAAATGTTCAACCCTTTCGACCAAGGCCGTTCAAAGGCCGGTTCAGAGCCGGTGCCTGATCCCAAACCAGTTTTTCATCGCCAAAGAACCGGCTCTTGGACAGGAAATCTGGTTCCAGAGCGGCACCAACTCTTTGTTCATCTAAAACCATGAATCTCTTCTGTCAGGGGCTGGGGGCGGGGTTACCGTGACCAACAAGACAAACTTAGATGTATATCATTAATTTGATTTATTTAACTGCATTTTGACAGCGTTAGCCTGCAACAACTGCTGACATTAACATCTTACAATGTGTCAACAACAATATTATCCCCGTCCATAGCAAAACGTAAACAGAAATGTGTTGTACTAGTCGTTCGGGTGCCATCGTAGGCCTGCAAAGCCAGGAGAAACATTTGTAGAGAGAAGATGTTGTCAGCCATTGTTAAGCGAAGACGTATACAGTTACATAATGACTAGGCTCTCAAACCCGTGGAAAAGCAAAGAGGTTCTGAGAAGTTTAACAAGTTTAACTAACTGTGAACCAGCACCAAAGCGGTAAAGTGTCCTCACCCTTTTGTCTCCAGCTGTGATGTTCTGCAGGGCTCCAGCAGCGGCCTCGCGGGTGGTGGAGTTGATCTCACACTGATGCAGCACCTGGTTGTACACTCCGACTATCTGCGGGTGCCACAGCCACTCCACGCCCTTCGGCACCCGAGCGACCTCTGTGAAAGTGGAGATGTCCTGGCTCTTGGTCTGTCGGGGGGGGGGGGGGGGCACAAGACACAAGGGGACACGGTTAAGATGGATGAATCTGGTCCTTTCACACAAAAAATACTCGCAGGTGAATCTGACGTGTGCGTACATTTTTAGCTTTCTTGCCCCGAGGGGAGAAGCAACCAATGGCCTCGCCCTTTCCTGAGGCCTGATCTCGTGTTGGTCCTTCCAGGCGCATCATAGCAGATGGAGGCATCTCACTGTAGAGCTGGTAGGAGAGGTTCCTCAGGACACACACTGCATTTTCCACACCCTAAGAATACACACACACACACAGATAAATAAACACAGAAGTTTTGGGTGGAACAGCAGCTTGAATTTAGCTCCATCTCGTCTTGTCTCACCTTGTCTTCTGCCTTGTTTTCTTCAAGGGAGGCCTTGATGTAGGCCACCAAAGAGTCCACCACTCCCTGTGTTTCTCTCATCTGCTGACGGGTCTTCTCATTCACAGAGCTCATATTCCTGATCACACACACAAAGCAAGCGAGGGGTCAGAGGGCTGTTTCAGGTGCTACTTTAACTGGATGGTGCAAATAGAGACGGCAGCACAGTTTGGCTTTGGGGTGAGTTTCCACTCCTGGCACTGTGCTGCATGATAAATATCATGCAGGGAGCACTGCAAATATCCACCAAATGGCAATTAATTTGGAGATAAAAAAACTCTCAGGGGTGCACATAAACAGAGCAGTGCCAAAGCAACCGGAGGCTGCAGTGACGCACGCTTTTAGCGATGGGTGTGGTGAACGCTGCAGTCGCTGTGAGCTGACACACAGTGTTCTGCCAGAACAAGTTCCTCAATGCAAATTTGTTCATGGGAGAAAAATCAGACGCGGGCGAACCTGCACAAAATACATTTTAACAAAAGCAGCACGTTGCAGCTAGTGGTTGAAGACACAATTAAGTGAGGTGCACCTGAGGCATCCGGTGGTGTTGTAGAAGATGTCTGCCTCAGACGCTGACTGATTGATGCCCTCAGAGTCGACTCCTGACAGAGGGATGAGGATCTTCTCAGTCAGCTCGGGAAGCGTCTCCCTGGCCAGTTTCTCCTTCAGGTTGTCTTTGGATGAAAGGTTCCACAGGATACCTGCACACATGCAGAGTCAGCAAAACTGATATTTAGGCTTTATTTTGCATATTAGCCTAGCTTAAAAGTATATTTATCAGCTTGGATATCATGTTCAACATTTTGAAGAACAGGATTAGTTGCAAAGACTTGGATAAGTAGTTCAATATGACTCTCATGTCTCTGTTTTAATATTAAACCAGCAGCTTGTTAGCTGAAAGACAGCTAGCCTGGCTTTGTAGCTAACAACAAACACTTCTAAAACTCTATAATTAACTCTATAAATTAAGTTTTGTCTTGTTAGTGTAATCTCTAATTTGGCAAGTCTAATTCTCAACTGGGTGCAGTAACTTCCTGGAGTTTTAGAGGCGCTCAGGGGTGGATTTGGTTCCCCACTTTTCTATGTGCTAAACTAAGCTAAGCTAAGCTAACTAGCTACCGACTGCAGCTTCATACTCCGCCTACGATTGAGCTGGGTGATATCAATAAAATCTTTAATCCCAATTCTAAGAGTTATAGACCTTTTAGATTAATGTTAGATAAATACAAATATTAATATCATGATAATCAAATGAATGAATTTGAAAATTTCAGTGTAGTGGACCATTTTTACAAACCATTTTTCATACACAATAATAATCATTATCCAGCTTTAAATGCAGCATGTTCCACACTTTTTTCCCCCAAAATGAAGTAAGTGTCCTTAATTCGTTGTTTCAACCACTCCACAAGTTCACCACTTTGACATATTTTTTCAGTGCTTTATCATTCAAACCTACTTATTCCCCTAAAATAATACTGTTTCTGTCTCATTCCAAACAACCTCTAAGAACCGTTAGGAAACTCGTGATTTTGTACTTTGCACATGTGAATTCCTGTCGAAATCTCTGTGAGAAACTCAAACAGCAGCGAAACTAACCGACCTCTTTGTCACATTTTGGCAAACGACCCAGAAAAAGGTGCACAGGTACAGCTGCTCTGCTATTTATCACTTTCCCACCAACATGATTTTCTGAGCGACCCAGGAGATACGAATCTCAATCTCAACGGCTCAAAGGAAAGACCGCTCACTCATAAACGGGGAGCGGCACATATACAGTTAGTCCTCAGGCCCGGACAACTCCCACAATCCACCTTCACACACTCTATAGAAAATCCTGCAGTTCCTCCTTTTTGAGGAGTCAGACCGACATGTCATGCAAACCTCTACATGGTGAAGTTGCAACATGAATTTTCCCAATTTCCAGTCAGAACTCATTTTCTGAGAAAGTCTGACTGCCAGATCTGCTGACGAGTATGAATACTGAAGCTGAGTCCACTGGAAACCAAACTTATTTAGACATGAACTTCAAATGACCAACAGACTTGATGAAACAATCTTCTGTTGTTTCTAAAAATATAATCTAGTCACATTAAAAGCTGTTAATCTGAGGATTCCTGCATGTGTCATGTTACTTTTTCTCCACCGTCCTCGTGTTTGTCTGCAGGAGAATAATATCTATTTTAAAAGGATACTGTTTGCTCAAAGAATTTCAAGGACTGGTTTGCATCCAATATTGTGACTAATCTGCATTAATTTCAGCTTGAGGCGAAAGTCCAAAACAAGCAGTCAGTCAGAGATCAGCTCTGCTTGTCGTGTCACGTTTTAATGATCAGGATTTTCCTACCTGTGATGTTTTTGCGCAGCTCATCGTCAGGCTCCTTGAGCGCTTCGACCAGCTGTGGGATGCCGCCCTCCTCGATCAGCGTCACCTTGTTGTCCATGTTCTCATAGATGAGGTTGCGCATGGCGCCGGTGGCGTAGCGCTGAACCTCCAGGTGCTCGCTGTTGAACAGCTTCACCAGCTCGGAGATGCCCTTCAAGCGACGCACCTACAGAGGATAAAATAGTCTTGATTATGATATTTATTGTCTGTTTTCTCCAGTAATTTGTTTATTCAAAGTTTCTTCTTGGCTTAGAAACTTAATATAAATAGTCTTCTCATGGATTAAAGGACCATTGTTGGTTAAAAAAAAAACGTATGGTAACATTGGGCTGGGCAATTAATCAAATTGTATTTTCCATTTTAAATTTTGGATTAATATGATCGAGATATAAGAATTATTGTGCAGCATTATATTGCACAGTGATGCTCTCATTTTGTCTTGGTTATACAAATGTATTTCTAGATTTTTTATTATTCCTTTATGTAATCTTTTTAAATTTTTCTTCAGTTGAATAGTACTTAAAGTGCAGAAAAATCCACTTTTAAAAAGTGAGTAGTTGTGCAAACATTATTGTTCAATATAATTGTGATTATGATTTTTGCCATAATTGAGCAGCGCTTTGATAATATAGTTATTCTGGGATGAATACTACAATGCACACATGTATATTACGATTAAACACCATTATATTTATATGATCTGGGCTTCTTCCATCTTAACTTTAAGTTTGTACTGGAAAAATATTAAACAAATTTGGGAAATAGGCTAGTTAGATGGAGGAAAAGTAAATATTTTTTATTTCCCCAAAAGCAGCAACTATTTTTCCTTTTTAATATAAAATCTTCTGGATTTCTTATCACAAATGGACTCTAAACAAGCTCAGAAGACACTGAAAAACACCTCAGTAAGCTAAAAGCCCTGAGCTGTCTCTCTCTCGGGAGATAAAACTTTTAATCCCTTCTGTACTGTGTGTACATTCACGTCAGTTTACAGGGCAGGGTCAAATTATGTTTACAGCAATAAAAATTGCCCAACATGTGGAACAACAGAACAGGAGCTGAACCTGTCACCAGAAACATCCATCAACGGACGCCAACGCTTGAAGCAAAACAATATTCATGGCTGAGTTTCTCAATAAGGGATTGCAGACAGGAAAGACCCGGAGGAATTCTAACCACAAGTGTTCTCAGTTTGAACTACCTCGTTTTTGGCATCGCTGTCATTGTAGCACTCATGCTGAATGTAGGCGGCACCCAGGACCTGCAGGTTTTGGTCGGACAGTCTCAGGTTCTGCACAGCTGAGGACATGTCCAAAGCGTTGAGCCTAAGAAAAGATAAAATAAGTTAATTAACAAAGAATCTAAAACACTTAATTATGCAATTTCCCCACTGGCACAAAAGATGTCTTATGGATGTTTGAATGAAAAGCCACAGTAATAATTCATTGATGATTTGTTTCTTGTCTGCAGAAGCTCAGCTTGTTGAATTTCTTCCAAATCACACAGCGGGTTTGCAGATCCGCTCGGCTAACCACACGCTGTGGGATGTGTGAAATGTGAGGCCTGAAACTGAGCTGCCACACCCAAAACCAGTCCTGCCACTACGGAGCCACCTCCCAATCCACAGCTCTTAGTAAATACACTTTTCACATCACACACTCCTTCACTAAAAACCTCCTGACACATGGAAGTTGTGACTCCATCATGCTGGTGCATCACTAACATATCAGTGACGAATTTACAGTAAGACTGAGTCACCAGAATGACTAAAGCGCTGTTCGGTCATTGTGGATTATAACCTCATTAAAGAATTCGACTGGCATTATTCCATATCTTTCTTATTGTTAAGTAATCCCACGAGAAGCCTGGCAAAAAAAACGTGTCACTCAATACTTTTTCACCTCCCTACCCTGGTTTCTCTGCGCTTAACTCCTATTCAAAGTATTCTCATGAGCGGGTTTGAATGATTTCTGACAAAATATGACAATAGTGGATGTTTTAAACATGTTGTAAACGTTGTGAAATTAAACTTTGTTGTTAGGTTTAAGGGCCAAACCAATTTTTTTTAAGGTGAGGCAAAAAAAAAAACAGGGTTAAAAAAACCTCTTCCGAACATAATTTCAGACAGGAAACAAACAAGTTACACATTCCAGTGAATTACGTTTTGTAGGAAATTCTGCCGGTCCTATTGAACCAGACATGTTTGAAAGATGCTCACAGATATTAAGTTAAATTGTTTAAAAAAAAAAAATCCTAAAACAAATGGGCACTGTATTATCCACGTTAGAGTAAAAAAGACATTTGTAGAGGACCTTGTAGAGGCGTGTGTGGGATCGACTCAAGTAAAACTACAGTCACCCATTGGAAAAAGTGGATGGATGTGTTTTCAGTAGCAGGCAACTAATTTTACTTATTAGGATCAGTTCATTCATGGTTTGGGATTTTTAGGATTTGTTGACAAGAAGAAAGTTAAAGAATATCAATGCTCCATTACACAGTGGAGTTTGTCAGTAATAGCACCAGATAAACACATTGTTGTTGTGAATGTGAGCTGCAGTAACAGGTGACTTTGTTCTCACCCGCTGAGGTTGCCCATGCTGGCTCCCATCTCCATCCCCCCTCCGTAGATGTCCATGCCCCGGCCCACACTCTGCATGCTTTTGACCGACATGGCGCGGGACAGGGTGCCCTGACGCTGCATGTTCCCCTGAGAGGCCGAGGCCAGGCCGCCTACGATGAACCCTCGGTCCACTCTGTCATCTCCGTAGACGCTCCCCCCGGAGGACACCTGCTGCCCGGACATGGAGCCCATGCTCATCCGGTTTCGGTTTGTAATCCTGCTGATGGTGCGGTGCGCCGGGCCTTTGAAGGAGTGTTGCTGGGTGACCATCACCTCTCCTCCTTCCATCCCTCCGCTGCGGGAAAGAGTGCCGCTCAGAGATCGGCGCATGGGTGATGTGAACGTCATGGTGCCTCCTCCTTGCCTCACCTGGCCGCTGTAGCCGTTGATCGCGCTCTGAGCGTACTGGCGACCGCCGACGACGGCGTCGCGGTCGGACACCAGGCTGCCAGCATCGCTGCCGTCCAACATCCAGGGATACACCGGCGCCGACGTGTGCTGACGGACTGCTTGCATGGTTATCCCGTCTGACTCCATGCGGCTCTGCTGCCTGCCGCCTCCTTGGTAGCTGCCTAAGCGCACGTCTTCTCGATAATAAGTGCCACCACCACCACCGCCTGAAACACCACTAGTGTATCCACCACTACTGCTGTATCCTGCACCACCAGTGCTGTATCCTCCACCACCGCTGCTGTATCCTCCACCACCAGCGCCGTATCCTCCACCACCGCCGCTGTATCCTCCCCCGACACTGATTCTGTGCATCTGGGCCATGTCTGGACCAGCAGACTGGGCGCTGAAGCCCGTTCTCTGGGATACACGTGGACCCTGAGGACGAGGAGAGGAGTTACTTAAATAAGTTATTACGAGCAACCACAGAAACTTTCGACCTAAAACCAACCGTGAACACAGTAACTTAATGTTACATTTTTATGCAAACTGGACCCGCTGGGTCAGAGACACAAGTCTGAACATCAGCCACATCAACAATGGATCTGATGCAAGTTGAAGTTGAAAAAATGAAAGAAAAGTATGAGAACTAATTCATTTTAATATGTGTGAACTGAACTTTGAGCGGCCTATATCTGCACAGAGGACTTTGGCTCAGTCGTAAGTATTTTCTCTCACATTTACTTCCACTCCTCATAGAAATATACATTAATTTAGGGGAAGAGGGCATTAAAATAGACTTCAAAATAAAATGTAGGCTAACTGAAAAGTATAATAAAGTCTAAAATGCAACTTCAGGACACTCGAACATCTGTGGCATGAAGCCAGTCTCCAACTGTTGAATCGCTCCAAAGGAGGAATCTAGAGGGGAGACTTGAAAACCCTGAACTCATCACAGCGTACCGTGAAATATCACACCTGCTGTGTGCCGGCTGACCCGCTGTGACACCAGCAGAGGGTCAGAGTTTAAATGAAACATTACATGATTTTTCCCCGATGATCTGTGTGTGAATACGTGCTGAAACAGTGAGACGATGCTGCAGCACTCACCATTGTTTTGGAGCCTGAGTACATGTAGGAGGATCTGGAGGTGTAGTTGGGGCTGTAGGTCTGATATTTCATCGTTGAAGAGCCGCCGTAGTCTGGAAGCAAACAGAGGAGAATAACAGATGAATAACACGTACAAGATCACATAGATATCAGCTATACAACTTTAAATTAAGCTTTAATAATATATATTTGCTTGTTCTTGTGAGACAATGTTTCAAATATTTAAATAGTGTATAAATCCTAAATATGTGACTACGCTTTTTAAATCTTGTATTATTTTTTATTATTAAATTAAGCTTTAATAAACGGTTTAAAAGTTTAAATTTTATATTTATTTTTTTTTATGTTTTTATGGCTTTTTACTTTCCTTAAAAGACAGTTTCACGTTTTCAAGTCTGTATTTAAAAAAATATTCATACTGCAACTCTCAGGAGACAAAAAAACTTGTCACTAAACAATATCCAAGAGCTGATTTAACATTACTGCAAATAATAACTAATAAAGCCCAGTGTCAATCTATGTACATAACCCTTTGTTTCTTCTTGTGTGCTGATAAACCTGCTACTTCTGCTTAGTAACAATATTGTTTGTATCAGTTATTTTGCCGCAGAGGTAGAGGACTGGGTGTGTAGTTTGAGCAGTATTTATAATATAAACATGTCCTAACAAAGGTCTTGTATAACCTCGATATTATTGAAAAATATGTTGGACACGCATATCAATAAAACAGTCTTTGATGAGGATGAAAGCACTTTTAAATTTGTCACCTCTTGAAATAAGTTACTCACCTAATCAGCACTTTATGGGAATTTTATGACAGAAAAACTCATGACGGAGTTTATGTGTCGAGTCTATAAGAATAAACAAAGCAACAGCTCAAGGAAGAAACGACACAAAGACAACTGGAAGCTCTTTGATTGCAGAAAGAGACGTCTCGCCTCATGTAGTGTGCGAGCTGCTCCACTTATCCTCTGTTCTGTGTGCGCTTCTGTTGAAATGTTCGCATCAGAAGCGGAAACAATAGATTCACTTTTTGCAAGCGAGGAGTTCCCACTCTGAAAGCAGCTGACACAGGATTTCTTTTTTTCTTTCCTACTTGTTGTGAGGTCATATTTCAGTCATGACAAATGCAGATTTTTTTTTAATTTTAACTTTATAATCATGTAGAAGCAGAGTCGGAAGTCCTGGTCGTACCATAGAAGAACACTTATGTGTGTGTGTGTGTGTGTGTGTGTGTGTGTGTGTGTGTTGTGCCACACGCATTAATAATACAGCAAGTCAGGCCTGACCTTTGGTGGTGTGACTGCATGTAATTATACTGTAATCAAGGGAACAATAAAAACATAATCCTGTTTACTTTTACAAGCTGATGTTTCCAAATTAAAACACTAATATCTTTGGGTTTGTTTCTTAATTAATCGTTTCTCATATATGTTAATTTGAATCTAACTGACTTTGATACAAAGATGAAATAACCCAAAGTAAGTTGAGGTAAACTGGCGCAGTGGAGGTAAATATAGTCGCAGCATGTGAGCCATAACGAGCCGTATCGCCTCTTTAATTTACAAAAATTTGCATGAAGGACACACAGTGTGAATAGCAGGTTTCCTGTTGCACAGACAGGCTGAAGTTTCGATTGCACACACAGTCTGTACGGTCACCAGGTCTGACGTCTCTGGTTTCCCTTCACTCACATCCAACACACAAAGACTCAGGCAGCGCTGAGAGTGTGTGAATGTTTTGCTCTCACACCAGATTACAGAGTTACCGGACAGGTGAATGTGACAGCAGGCGTGTAAAGTCGTTACAGTTTATGGACTCAAATATCTGCATCGATTTAAAGAAGAGTTGGACTAAATAAAATGTCCTGTTTCATGAAGCAAATATGTCAGATAAGAAAGTATTTCGTCACATAATCTGATTCACTTTCACTTGATTTAGTGTCTTTTGCTTTATAAGGGAACGTATCAAGTGAAAATGAGTCAGGGATCATGATGTCAGACGCAAAGTTCACAGTAATTGAGATATTTCAGCCTGAGTGGGAGACTGACACCATGGCTGAAAAGGTAAACCGGCATGAAGAACTCTAACATGTTCTGACACGAGGCTCGAGCTCATGATCGGTGATAAATCAACCTGCACCGATCAGATTTCAAAACTAACTTATCGCTTTACCTCGAGAGAGCCCAAATAATCTCAGACTTCAACTGTAAAATATCTCAATCTTGAGAGGAATCATTGTAAAAAACCAAAGACAGGTTTGTTTTGTGCCCACATGTTGTCCCATGTGAGCAGAGGGGAGGGACGAACTGCTTCTATACTTCATTTCAATCAAGCATTCACCCACAAGCTCATACTTCTATCTTTGTGAGGACCCGTGCATGCATTCCCTAGCATTAACCTTCACAATAAACAGCCTAACTTTATTGCAATCTGAACCTTAAAACCAAGAAAAAACAGGCCTCTGAATGTCCTCACTTCCCAAAAATGTCCTCATTCGGTTAGTTAGAAAAGTGCTCCGGTCCTCACTAGGTAGTAAGTACAGGAATTCACACACACATACACACCAAACCAGTCTGCAGAGAGGATGACTGACACGTCTCTAGGTCGCAGCCCAACCCGGCAACGCCCAACACACCTTTGCTCCACACACAAAACACACCCTGAAATACTTTTTTTTTTCTCCCTCTGTTGTCTTTTGAAAAAAAACGCACTTTGGTCGTAAAGCCAGTACTTAAACGTACACGCTCTCACTTTCTGCTGAGACTTGTCCACCTGTTAGTCCGTACACGCTCAGTTGTTGCAGCAGTTGAACACGGCTGCTCTGTGTTTTTATGCATTCATAATGAGCTCCTCTGAAGCCACAAACCACTCAAATTGCAGCATTCCCTGCTGTGTTGTTAGGAATCCTTCTCTCTCTCTCTTGTGCAGGTTTGAAAAGACGGTAAATATGACGTGGCAGCTTTTTATGACATTTTCCTCCCGGCAAAGCCCCGGGCAAAGGACGGGCAGAGATAACAGTATGTAACATGCTCTGCCTAGTGTTTCATATGTGCATGTTTGACTTGAGAGTTGGACAAATATGATGGCGGTAAAAACAACAGACGGTGACTCATCTCGTGTGTCCTTCTGCATTCCTGTCCTGTACTGTACGCTGCTGCTCATGGGGCAGGTTCTGTTGGCGCCTCGGGGACATTTTCAAACTAGACGAGTGAGAAAAAGCTTCTTCTTTACCTCCGAGAGGTCATAAGGTCGTACAAAGCAAGAAGCTGCTGCTCTGTAGTTTAGGGGGACACAATGAATTATGGGACATGAAGGAATGTCTTCATGCAGATGCTCAAGATTTTAGTCAACAGGTTTCTGAGTCCATGTGCAGTTATACATGCAGCCACGGCCCCATTAGGACACAGTGGGCCCCGGGACGCCGACCTGCTAAAGGCCCCCACGGCTCCTTAGAGCAGCAAACACACACTTTACAGCTGCAGAACCCCTTTAAGCTGTCTTTTTAGGTCACTTTGTCGTTAGTTTTTGTCAGTTTTGCCACTTTCTGTTGTTCTTTTGGTCTTTTTTTTAGCAAAATCTTTCAGTTTTTGTAGTTTTAGATTCTTTGTAGTTAATTTTGGTCTTTTTTTTGTTAGTTTTATGTCACTTTTTGCAGTTGTTTTGATCTTTTTTAGTTATTTTTTGTCTGATTTGTAGTTGTTGATCAAATGTGTCGTAACAACCGAGTAAACTAATTCACAGCTCTCCTGGAAGCCTTTAATTTCCCCAGAGGGAGTCTCACTGCTACTTACATAACAATCTACCATCGTCTGACTTTTGTCTGAGAGCCAAGACGAGTCACACAGACGGCGTCTACCGCGACGTCTTTACTGACAACAAGACAGCTGGTTCTCACGACAGCGTCATCCGACAGGTATCTCTGTAAACCCTCACCTCCTAAAGCTGAGTAAGACCTGAAACTCAATCCCACAGAGGGAGGCTTTCACCTTGGTCTGCTATCAGGGAAGTTCATGAAAGCAGCGCTTGTTTGAGCCTGTTACACATTAACCCTTTCTCCTGTGCAGGTACGAGACACAAAGCGCTGCTGAGGACTCAGCTTCGTCTGCTACAAACCTGCAGAGCAGCTGAATGCGCAAAATTCCCCGATGAACTGACAAGACCAAGTCCACAGGAATGCAGCAGGGACACACATGCACAAAACACCCCCGACTCACACACACACACATACATACGAGGTGTATCGTATCAGTGCACACAGTCTTGAAAGTAAAAGCACTGATCTCATCCACTTTGGGGGAATTTATGATACGAGATCCAGTAAAATAAACAAAAGAGAAAGTAACTTTTGGTGACCTCTAATACTGACACAATCCGCTGTATAAATAAACGAGTTGTCAGGCAACAGAAAATGTATCACATCCTCTTTGGAAATCTGATTAATTCAATTCATTTATTAAAGCAAAACCTCACTGGCTGCAGTGGTTTTCTTTGTCTTTTATCATATTTAGATGAATATCTCAGTTAAAAAATGAAATATATAAGACATCAACAAGAGATTATTCAAAAATTTAACTATGTACACCCTCTGACCCCTTTATTTCTGAGAGCCAATAATATGTATAGATTTTTTCTCTCTCATCCTTTTTGTTGTTGGTTTTAATTATTTATGTATGTAGAAATGGTTTTAGTTATATATACTTACAAAATATACAAAATGTTAATATAAAGTGTCCACTGTAACATGACAGGCCTATTCTGTTATTAAAATATAGGAATAAACTTTATATTTCTCTACACATGAGGAATTTGCAACCCTGTAATTAGTTATTTTTTGTTATTATGCTCTTTTTATTTATTTCTTATCCTTCTATTTTATCAGTTGAATTGGAAAAGTAAAAGTTAAGTAAAACACTTGTAAACCTTGTAGGAGTTTTTTTAATGTATGGGACATAAGTTTAATAGTGCTGTATTTGATGTAGGTGTTGACTTTTAAGATCACAGCTGCTCATTGAAGCGCAACACAAAAACCCAACCCATGTGTCTTTCTTACTTCAGATACCTGGAGTCAGGCCAAAGGAAACACGATCACAGGACTGACTGGTCAGATAAGAGCTTCACTCCCCTTCATTATTACAGATCTGTGGTCGCTTATGAGGGCTATAAACTCACTCACACACACACACACACACACACCTGCTGTACCTGTGTGTGTTTTTAGCTCAAGTCCTCCTCAAAGAAACACTGACACGAAGCACGACACGAAGCAGCCGCAGCTTCCCCTGAAAGTGATTAAAGAAAGTTTACCTGACATGGCGTACTGTGACTGTGAGCTGGACCCGTTCTGACGCGGAAGTGTGGATTTCTCGGCCAGCCTCATCTTGACCTGCTGCTGCACGCGCTGCGACCTGGACATCTCGTCCGACATGCTGCCCCCGTTCCCGAGGTGGATCTCCGACGGGAGTCCATAGGTGGTGACCGAGGTGTTGGGCTGCAAGGCGGACAAAAACACGCTCTCTGAGGCCAAGACACTCATGATTTGAAGTTAAAGAAGGCGAGCGCCCGGACAGAGACAGAGAGAGAGAGAAAGAGACGGAGCGGAGCGGGCAGATTGTTAGCGCAGCTCGGAGTGTGTGAGAGGCGCACAGAGCGGCGCACGAGCTGCACAGCGGGGGGAGGAGCCTCAGTGAGCTCGAGCTCTCTACCTGACCCACAGGTGCTGCTCTCCTTCTTCTTCTGCTCCCAGCTTTTACTGCAGCCGACTCACTTAATGGTGCGTTTACTGCCTACCTCTGGATCCGTGTTTGTTTTTAAAGTCGTGTAATTATTTTGTCCAGCAGCAGCTCTAATACAACTACAGTTAATACACATTTTCTGTCCTCTAATATACTTTTTACTGAGAAAACAGTGCTGCTATTGGTACAGTCACATTTTTATTTGCTATCATTTTAATTTATTTTAGTATTTTATATCTTTAAATCTTCTTTTTGACTTGCACGTTATATTGCTTCATGTACTTTAAAATTATTTAAGCTGAATTTGTGTAGAAATGCTATATAAATACAATTAATTATTCTTAAATAATAATAATAATAATAATAATAATAATAATAATAATAATAATAATAATAATCATAATCATAATCATAATAATAATAATTTAACAGAGTGCTAAATGTATTTCATTAATTCGAAAATAAAAAGAAAATATGTAAATGTATATGTCGTGTGTATGAATGTGAGGTTTTTTATTTTAAATTCTAATTTTATTTAATTTTTCAAATACCTTAAAATTATTATTATTATCTGTATTTTATTTCTACAAACAGCCTGAAGACAGTGGTGGAATGGGAAAAAAGTTAAAATAAACTTTAATGTAACATTATTTTAATGTAAGATTTAAACAAAAAAAGGAAATTAAGCATATTAACTTAGTAAAATGGAATAAAAGTAAATATCTTGTAACAGAGCTGAACAGGAAGTGACATGTTGGTAAATGAGGTCAAATGAGTGTCAGTGACTCAGCGCTCCAACTGCTCTGTGGTCAGTGAAGTCATGCCCACATTAATAATGGTTTAGCTCTAATTCATTAACACTAAGATGCCACATGTTATTGAGTTATACAGCACTGTTATTTACAGTGGAGGAAAGAGATACATTCAGGAAATGTGACTAATACTTATGATATGATTTTTATTTTAATGTATTATTGTTATTTAGCTCTGTCATTGTACATTTTAAACTGTTTGTTTTATGTTTTATTATTACACTTTTGTGCTCTGGGCTCTTTTTAAAATCAGATCATAATCTCAGTGGGACTCACCTGATTAAATAAATGTTATATATGAAATCCTACTGGATTTATTTCCACTCTTGGATTGTTTATCTCCATGTTATGCTACTTTATAGTTATACACCGCTTTTTACTCCACAATATTCAGATTATTAATACAAATTATGATGCATCATTTAACTTCTCTGCAGTATATTGAATAGTTGTTATTAGCTCCATGCATGCATTGATCGAACATGAACCATTCTGCATAATAAGAACTTCTGATAGATAAGATTTTTATATATTTTTATTCTTATACTTGCGCACTTTTACAGCTCAAATGATTCTTTACAAGGAAATACTGTAACTAAGCACGACATGAAGCTGCTGTAAAGTTATTTTGATTCTTGTACTTTTTACACTGTGGTGCTGCTGCTTTTACTTAAGTAAAATGTATTAAAAGTATTTCTTCCACCACTTGCTGTTAAGATTTGCAAAATAAGTCTTAATTATGCTGTTCTTTTTGACTCTGTATTAATTATGTTAAGGTGTGTTTGTTATGTATCAGTTAAGGCCTTTAAACTCTTGGCAGTGAGAGAAATCTGCCCATGATGTTCTCACAAATTGTCCTGTTCCCTCTCACAAGTGACGGTAAGTATGAATGAAAGTCTGTTACAAGGTGTGGCACAGCCTCACTCTATTATTAAGGTGGAGCCACACCTAAGTTTTATCTGGTTTGTTTTATATGAGCTTAGCAACAGAGTGAGTCACCTCGGCGGTGTGAAACCGATATGAAGCGTGGGAGTGGTACATGATGCATGTCTGCAGAATCTACCTGTCTGGATGCAAATAAAAACTATTACATGTTTTTGAAGAAAATCACTGTTGGAGCAGAATAAACATCTGTAATCTAATGAATCTCTAACTGCTTTACTTCCTGAATGCCTCTCTTTGTTCAGGAGCAGGAAAAGATGAGCCGCAACATGTCAAAATGTTATTAAAAGTTGTCATTTCCTTTGTGAAGAAACCAGGGGATTTTTTCCCCCGAAAGCAAATCAAAGCCAGTCTGTTCACACTGAATCAGACGCAGAAGGAGATCGAATGCTCATCAGCTCCTCATTCACCTGAAAATCACCTTATATCACATATATCTCACACATCTTCCACATCTTTTCACACTGACTTCACCTTCACAGTCACATGAATGTTTGTCGAGAAACAATCAATCACAGCTTCACATGCATGCGTTTAATGTCTCAGTCTGAGAAACAGTCTTAATTCTACCTAATAATAAAACGGCAATGAATTAAAACAATCTGTTATAAATATCTTCTTTCAAAAATATGATCGATTCTGACTCACCATTTTCATCGATGCTGTGTTGATTGGTGGATGTTCTCCTCTCTGATGAAGTGAACCTGCTCTGATAACCAGTTGATGTGATCTGGTGGTAAATTAGAAAGTATTAAACGTTATAGACACAGTCACCGCCCTGAAAGTTACAATTATCTTTCTTCAGTGCCAGTTAATGCAGCGCAAACACAAAACAAAGCAATGAGTCAAAGGAGAGTATGACAGGACAGGGTGTGTGCAGCAGAGGGGGGCAGACAGTCGCTGGGACAGCCACCACGGGGAACAAAACAAGAAGTTTAATTCAGCTTTTTGTCCTGTTTTTACTCAGAATTACTCCTGGGGAAGTGAGGGGAAGTTTTCAATTCTATATTTGCACAATAAGTTTTAATCATGGTATGTGATTCAAAACTTTTGTGCTGATTTTTTTTTTCTTTTTTAGGATGTTGCAACATTTGATTGATGACTCAATTGGTCGGATACATCAGAACAGCTGTTTTACTGAATTCCCAGCCCAGTTCAGAGGTGTGGAGTGACAGATATCAGCCTAAAGGTCGATGTGTGTGTGTGTGTGCGTCAGAGAAAGTGATTGCCTCAGAGAGCGATAGTGACACCCGCTTTCTCATGCGTCAGGAGCCAACTGTCTGTCTGTCTGTGGTAATCTCCGAAACTATAATACACGGCCAAAAGTACATGGAAACACGAAAATGACATAAAAAAACATCAAATTAAAAAAATGCATGGAGTGATTTAAAAAAAAAATTATGTGTGTAACCCCAAATACATATAACTTTAACCAAACACCTGCAGAGTTTCAGAGGAAATAAAGCAGCAGGTTTTGGTGGATTATGAGACGAATGAGCCCCTGGGAACAGACATGTAAAAGGCCCACAGGACTGATGGTGGAAGAAGAACTCAGATCCTTTACTGAAGTAAAAGTACTAATACCACACTGTGAAATTACTCCATGACAAGTAAAAGTCCCGCATTCAAAACTTACCCAAGTACAAAAGTATCAGAATCAAAATGTACTTAAAGTATCAAAAGTACTTGTTATGCAGAATTGACCCACTCAGATTGTTTTATATACTTTACTGTTGTCCAGGTCGGGCTCATTTTAAGTACAGATATACTGTTATGTGGTTTAATCGATAAAAATGTTTTTTAATTTTAAATTGATCACATTTTTCATGTTAAATCTCAACCTAAAAAGTAACTAAAGCTGTCAGATAAATGTAGTGGAGTAAAAAGTACAATACTTGCCTCTAACAACGTAATTGAATAAAGTAACATAAATGGGAACACTCAAGTAAAGTAAAAGCACCTCAAAATTGTACTGAAGTACAGACTTGAGTAAATATATAGGATAATAATCTTTAATTTCTCATGTGTTTTATGTTAAATCTCAACCTGAAAAGTAACAAAAGTATTATTAGTATAAGTAGTTAATGTATAGTATAGTTAATGGAAATACTCACGTAAAGTCCAAGTACCTGGAAATTGTACTTAAGAGCAGTACTCGAGTAAATGTACTTAGTTACATTCCATCACTGCCTCAGAGCCTCGTTTTTTAAACCCATTAATGTAATATTTCATGTCTTGTATGCTAAATGCACCATCAATAAACTATTCCTTTAGTTTGCAAAAAAACAGTAATTCACAGACAAATAAATAAATAATAATCAGTGTGTTCACTGTGTCCAAAGCTGGACTCAGGCAGGAAACAGCGGCTGTGTGCAGAACGTTTTCTGGCTTGTAACTCAGCTTCATGTTTTCTCCCCTGAGAGGGAAACCTGCAGGCGCTTCAGCTTTCATCTGTCCATCTCAAATGTAAAGTGGTCATCAGGGTGACTCTTGTCTTTCTCAAACCGGTTCTCCTCTGACCTCTGACCTCTGCCATTATCAAGGCTTTTTCCTGAAGGAAACTGCCACTTACTGAATTCTTTCTCTTTTTCTGAGCTTTCTCTATAAATCCTAGATATGTATGAAACAGGACAGATAGAACTCTCGTCTGAACCCTTTGATCCACCTCGACGTCTGGCCTGTGTGAAAATCCTTCAGAAATACTTAAAATACCCCGTTTACATTCACTTAACCTGTGTCTGAATGCTGAGCCGCTGTATATAACCTCATACAGCGCCGCCTACATGCATTGAGTTGCTGCTTTGTAACTGGGTGGTGAAATATTTATGTTAACAAGCAGCTGAACAGGTGAACTTAATGAAGATGAATGTGAGTTGCCAGTTTGTTAGGTACAGCCCCCGTAATCATATGCTATAGCTGGAATCCTGCAAAAAAAAAAAAATGCTGTTTCAATAAAGGTTTTGTTGAAACTTTTTAACCAGTTGGTTATTTTGCTCTGCTGTTAACCCGTAATGTGCAGAAATATGTTTTTTTTATTGCAAGTGTAGCACAGAAATAACAAAAACGAGAGTATTTATGATTCTTGTGTCCTTATGGATTAATTTCGCTTGATTCTACGATTAAAAATATGAGTAAACTTGTTCTAGTTCGGGAGTTATCCTGAATAAAATTTAAACTCGCCACACCTGACATCATTTCATTTATTAAGGCTGCGTTCTGTGTAAACCTGTTGGCAGGACAAACACTGTGTGCACTGGGTGTGTCCGCGGCCGCAGCGCCAGAAATACAAGTCGGTTCAGTTTTTAATGTTTTCAAATGAGCTGCTGGTGGAGAGAGACTGTGCTGCTGACTGAGCACGAGGGGAGTCGATATCACACTGCCCCCCTGTGGCGACACGTTGTAAATACTCAAAGCCTGCGTGAAGGTGGGAAGACAGAGAGTGTTGTACAGATTTAGGATTTTACTGCGAAATAAACAGAGGTGGAAGAAGTATTCAGATCCTTTACTTAAGTAAAAGTACTAAGACCACACTGTGAAATTACTCCACTACAAGTTAAAGCCCTGAATTCAAAACCTACTTGAGTAAAAGTATAAAAGTAACAGAAACAAAATGTACTTAAAGTATCAAAAGTAAAAGTACCTACATAGCATGACCTCACTCAGGTTATCATATTTATTCTAAAATACTTTTGGATTATTATTTTTACTGTTATGAGGTTTAAATTGCAAAAAAAAAAAAAAATCATTTAAAATTTATCACATTTTTTTAAATGTTAAATCTCAACTTAAAAAGTAACTAAAGCTGTCAGATAAATGTAGTGGAGTAAAAAGTACAATATTTGCCTCTAAAATGTAGTTGAATAAAGAAACATAAATGGAAATACTCAAGTAAAAGCTCAAACTTGTACTTAAGTACAGACCTGAGTAAATTAGTTACATTTCACTACTGGAAATAGAGTTTATAAGAAAAAAAAAAAAGTCCAAATCCATGCACTCGCTTTCCTGTTTATTCAACGACGAGTGTTTCACAAGTTAATAAAGAAAAGACAGCGTGAAGATGGTTCGTTAGGCACGAAGAAGAGTCGAGTAAAAAACACACATCTAACTCCTGATAGGTAAGACCGTACATCATCTCAGACCACTGAACTCCTGCTGCTTAAATTATATTATAACACTGTTTCACAAACAATCAGTCAGGGAATACATGCACTCTCCTAAGTGTTATTAACATACGACAAGTACTGCATATATACAATTTATACATCCATAAAAACAGCAATATGACCTCAGAGAAATATTTCACAACATACCGTATGTATAAAAGATTCATGTGTGTGATAAATAAAGAACTAAAAGAAGCTTAATTATTGTGTAGGAGTGCTGATGGATTAGCAATGTTAAAAACAAGTTCTAGTCTAGATTACAAAGAGAGATATCCATCTTGTCGTGTTATAAGAAAGAGGAGCTGATGCATAGAAACACATAATAAAATCATTCTGTTAAAAGCTGCTTCAGGCTCCTAATAAACTCCAGGACTGTTACGGATCCCGCAGCAGAGCACCATGGTGAAGATCATCTCGAAGATCTGGGGAAAAAAAGGACATTTCGATTACGATTTCAGTGTTTTCACACCACAGAAGTGTTAAATATCTACACCAGTGATTCTCAACTGGTGGGTCGGGACCCAAAAGTGGGTCGCGGACCCATGCTCAGTGGGTCGTGTGGTTTTATTTTGAAGGGATTTTTTTGATGCCATCTATTCACTCTCATAGTTTGTTTTCATCTGCTAACCAAAGTTTGGGTCTTTTTGAAACTACTTGTATGTTGTGTTATCTAAGATGCACTTTTTGTTTTTTTAATTAAAATGCAGCTAATTTAGTGTAAAAGGGAATATTTCCTCTCTAGCATCACCAGGCTGCTGGTTTATCATTAAACTCTTGTTGTGTTGGCATACTGTGTTATTCTGCACTATCCCAGGTTCAATCTGCACCATCTTTTCATTAAATACATTTTAGAAGTTGAACATTTTCCTCGATTTGGGTCGTGGCTCGTCTTTACGGGGTGATGGTTTGTCCCAAAGCCAGACAGGTTGAGAACCACTGATCTACAGATCTACTCACCATGATGACAGCAACCACCAAGGCAGCCAGGCCGATCAGGTAGAGCTTCTCCGAGAACAGCTCGATCAGTCTGTCGTGGCAGCTCTGACAGGAGGCACAAAGGAAGAAGAATTAGCCCTGGCGCTGTACTCACACTGTACTGGATTACACGTAACGGAGATCTGCGTCTGCTGTCAAAACAAAACGCTGAACATCAGACGCTTCTGACCGCACAGTTATGAATAATTAATCACGTGCTGTAGTTTGTAATCTATTAGCAGCTTAAACTCCAGAGTGGAAAAGGATGAAGGTATTTATCACAGATCAATGCAGAGCCGACACAATCATCAGTTTTCCTCCAAACCAAACCACCCAAAACATGCTTTGTTTTAAATATATGTAAAAAAAAATTTAATATTTGTTTTGGTTGTGAACTGCTGCTCAACTTACATGTGTTACTGATTGCTAATAATATTTGAATCCTTTGCAGTTTTATACATAATATGCACATCAACTCACAGTATGTTTGTGACAGTTTGAGGTAAAATTTGAGGTTATTGTGTCAAACAATGGAAATATTCATACTTTAGTTTAAGTTAGTAACTATAGCAACAACAGCATGAAGGATGGTCAAAACAGCCCACTGGTACTGGGTTAAAGTTAAAACAGTCTTACATATTGACCCAAACCTTTCAGTGTGTGATAACATTTCTGCTTCCCAACTTATTCATTTCCAACATTTACTAAAATTGACATATTTTATGGGTATTTTGAATCATATTCAATGCATAACAATAACAATAACAGTACAGACCGACCGATAAACTGTACAGTTAATCTAAATAACGAACACAATGACGGCAGGAAGTTTATCAACTCTGAGCAGATTATTTCCTGTGAATGTTTCACGGATGATGAGTTGAGATGAGTTTTCCTGCTATTTTTAGGATCTTGTTGTACAGTTGAAGTACACAATCATACACACTTAAAAGGGTTATTTTTTCTTAATACATGTAGTGTTTTCTTGTCCATTGATCTGTTAGATCTCTGTTTACTTTAACTGCATTTTCCAAAGGCTGTTGTTACATATATACATATTTATACATATCTTCATTTAGTGAAGACTTGTTGCATTTGTATTTAAATTGTTGTATATTTGATGTAGCATTTACTCATTTCTATTTCTAATCTTATACAGCAGCATCTGTAACAAAGCAGGGATCAATAAAGTTTTTCTGCTTCTGAAGTTCAAGCTGCAATTTCATAAAACCTGAAATCTAATATTCAGTAGATTCTCTGTTTATTCTGCAGGCACTGAAATATATATTGAAGGATGGCAGACAGCTGCCAATGACAAACATTTCAGGTATTTTGCTCTGAGAATGCGTGTTTACCTGAGATTTAGTCAGAAAATCCTCTGGAGACTTTCTGGGACACAGCGTGCCGACGACTTGTTTGAAGAGAGCCGTGTCGTCTCCTTTACCACAGCAGTCCAGCTGAAGGGGACACGAAGACACAAGAGGTCACTCACTCAACAGAATGCATAAAAAAAAGATTTAGAAGAGAAACACACATAACAACACCAGAGGAGTGAAGGTTTTACATGGTTACGTACCGTGGTGTGGAAAACTTCCAGCACCTTGATGGCCGAGTCTTTGCTGGGAGACCCTGAGACGTCCACAGCTTTGATGTACGCAGAGTCGTAGAAGTTGATCAGCTCTTTGGAGATCTGTGTTTCAGAGACAAGACACAAGTAAAAGACAGCAGGTTCAGTGGAGCAGAGGAGGAAAACTATGGGTAAATCACAGGATAAAGTATTTGTCAATGATGTGACTTTGATTCGGTTTGATTCAGGGTCCTGAGATCAATATGAGATGATGTCATGTTCTCATTTAACACAGAAAACAAAAAAAAAACTATTTATTTCTGAGCTTTTCCGGATATTTAAATGAAAAAAAAAAAGGAAATTCATTATTTTTTAATACAAAGAATAAAAATAGACCATATGTTCACTATATGTGCCACATTGCATTTAAGTTAAAAAAAAAATTATGGATTAACTCCAAAAACCTGTGATGATCTTTCAGTTATGAACAAAGATAATTCCTCCCAGTTTACTTCTAAAAACTAAACAAGGAGATTGTCAAAATTAAAGTGAATATCAAAGAAGGCAATATGCATCGATGCAGTTGGATCGTTCACCGATGAATCGATATATTGATCTATACTGATGTATCATTACAACCCTCCGGAAAATCACTGCAAACATCAGACATTCGCTGTGTGAGTCACTTACTGTGTCCCTGTTCATGAAACCCCACATCGCTGCAGCCACTTCACAAGCAAAGAGGATCACCAAAAAGAAGAAGAACTGAAGAAAGAAAATAAGGAAAAGTTGTTATTTATTCAGACTCAAATGATCTTAAATGAATGAATTCACACAGAGGAAGTGAATAACGGTGACACTCACTGTCCCCAGCAGGCACTGGGATTCCTGAATGGCGCCGTAACATCCGAGGAAGCCCACGAGCATCATCACCGCCCCGACAGCGATCAGTATGTACACACCTGAGAGCACAGAGACAGACAGGTTAAACAGATCCTCTTGGCCGTGTTGTGTCCTCTGCACCACTAGGGGGCAGCAGCGTCAGAGCAGAGCACTACTTCATTGATCCACACATTGTTTGGTAATGGACTTCCTGCATGTTCCTCTGGCCTTCCCCCGTAGGATGACATGACATTATTGACATCCTGCTGATAAACTGCCCTCAGATCCTGCGAGAGAGCTGACTGTGTTCAGCTGTCAGGCCAGGAAATGACTTCCAGGCACCCCCCAGCAAAACCCCCTCAGCACTGACCCCTGACCCCGAGCATTATCCTTCCCCAGGAAACAGGGGCAACCACATGAACACACAGACACCCAACCACATACACACACACAGTCTGAAACATTTACGCTGAGAGCTTGAGCTGAACCGTGAAAAAAATCAATTTGCGGCCATAAAAATGCAAAGTTTCCACAACTTTTTAATGACAAACAGAAGCGTGCAGGCTTCAGTGCAGGTAGTCCTGCTGCAGGAAAAAGTCAATGAATAGCAATAAAGCTCCAGTTACAGCCGAGGTCTGGCTTATGTTTACTGTAGCTTAAAGGGAAACGTTCAGGTCGGGAGTGAAGGTGAAAAGAAAAATCAATTCACCAAGACTGTCAGCGAGAAGATTAGCTGTTTCTGCAATGCTTCTGTGCTCAACTCTGTCAGGCAGAAACTGAACCTTAAAACGACTTTTTAAGCAATAACTGTGTCGTCTATGTTACAAGGTCAAAATGCTAATTCCTGTAACTGTGTCCTTCTTTTTCTCCAGCAGACTGATTACAGGAAATGTTGGTGCAGGAGGGTTAGAGGTCAGGTGGCTCCAATCCAACAGGAATTAATAAAATCAATAGCTTGCATAAATGAATTACATGAAGGACAGAAAAGTTTCAGGGAAGCTGCAGTTTGACTTTAATTCATCCTCATGACCTCAACAGAGCCGCAGCAACCTGCTAACGTTAACACTAAAACCTCCTTAAAAGTCAAATTTACTCAAGTTTAATTTAGAGGTTCTTTAATTGAGCATTTCCATTTGATTCTACGTAATAAAATACATTATAAAGCATCAGAACACTTTGTTTGGCCCCTTAAAAAAGAGGATCAGTTCAGGATCAGTTTTGAATCCTTCAAATCTCCTCGTTCTCCTCATCTGTTTAACTGTTTATGTCTGTGTCTTTTTGCTTTTTTAGTTCCTCAGTCAGCCTTTTCTTTTTCCTGTCCCAGGATCAGCCAATACCAGAAAATATAATGTCAAAAATAAAGAAAAATCTCCGCCTGCTTCCGTTTAACTGGCTAACATACCGCTCTCTGCCAAACTTTGCCTGGGAAAATGTCAACATAGTCTCTTCTGATCTGTGAGTTTGCAGTTAATCAGCTCCAGTGACAGAAACAGTCAATCCTCTCACTGATGGTTTGCTTATCATAAGTATTAAATTGAGACTCTTTCATAAACTCCTTGTAGCTGCTTTGAGTAAAGGATGTGAATACTTTCCAGCTTTTAGGAGGACGGTCTGGGAGCAGCCTGTTTCTGGGGTTTCTATTCTTACTCACATGCGAACTAAACACACGCAGTCTCTAATGTAGCCGGTCTAAAAACGAGACTCTGAAGGTCTCAAACACCTCGCACTGTACCTCACATATCACGCACAATCCCTCCCCACACTTACGTCTGCACTCTCTCTTTCTCTGTCTGTCTCAAATCAACACCCTCCTCCCTCACCCCCCCTCCCTCCTCTCTTTCTCTTTTGTAGTGAGAAACGGCTACCAGGGCCAGTAACCCGGCAATGCGGCAAAGCAGGCATTATTTCCACTGCTTTCCATTACTATGACAACACCCTTTGAGGTTTGAAGGCTATTGAGACTTTAAGGGAGACAGGCAATTTTATACCACCGGGGAAGTTCATTTATTTCTTGTCGCCCAGTGTAATCTCCAGAGGGGGAGAAAGGGGAGGTGAGGACCAGCTAAAAGTCCCACTCGCTCTTCTTTTCTCATCCAGTGTCTCTAAAACGGAGCCGTTGCCGCTGTCGGAGCATTGCACCAGTAAACTGACATTAACCCAGTCAGACTGTGTGTCAGAGGATAAATAATAAAGGTGAGGATGAATCATTGAATAGGCTAAATATACAACATTTCATCCCGTCATCCTGTTAACAGAAAGAGTTGGAGAAAAAGAAGCGGACATGTATCTGTCACAGCTGAACTCCTGCAGAGAATAAATTAAGTTAAAGCTGCACAATATGTTTGTATCGCTCCTTACAGTTGCTGCAGTATTATTCACAATGCAGACTTATGTGAAAACTTTCATGGAAGTGTAACTTGGTCTGCAACATTTTTGGAAATTTATTTATTCACTTTCTCAGCAAAAGTTGGAAGATCATCTTGTGTCTGTGCGTTAAATAAGAAGTTAGAGCAAGAAGGAGCGAAGCATTAGCACCAGAAACAGACAAACAGCTGACTTGCTGCAATAAAATCCCCCTATCATTATCTCAAGAGCTTACAGCCATCACACTCAAAGGAAGAAGTCACATGACGATGTATAAAGAGCAACAAAGTCCACACAGAGGGAGGTCGGGTGGATGGAAAGCTCAAATAAACTCATGACTTATACTGAGGAGAGCGATGTTTATGTCCTGTGTGAATTCAAAGTCAAGACTGAGTTATTTTTACTTACCAAACATACTTAAGTCACGTATTTAACATACTTAACTTAATTCATAAACGCCACATAGGTTAACTTATGTATGTCATAATCTTATTTTTCTGAACCTAACCAAGTAGTTTTGGGGCCTAAATCTGTTATGTTTAGATATAATAACGTGTTGATCTTCTGCCAGCAGCAGGGGAGTTAATTTAGGAAACAAGAACAAACAGCCCATGTGATCCTAAGGGTTGGACTCTTATAATTTTCAGCTGAGAGAATCAGAGAGACAGAAGCTCCAGCGCACATTTTTGCTGTACCTAATTAAAAAACAGCTTTATTACTGAAACATGGAGCAAAGAATTGCAATAAATGTGGCTTTAAACCCCCAAAGATCTTTTTTTATCGCCACCTTCGTGTGGGAGAGGTTAAAGTTTCCTGTTTAGACAAAGTAAAGTATTAACAGAGCAGGTTTCAGCAGCTGTGAAGCTGCATAGGAACGGTTTAGCTTTGTGCACAATGATATAGTTTTATATAAAATCCTTCCTTCCCGGCCTGCTTACCCACAACACAGCCTCCCTCTTTGCTTCTCTCAGCTATGATATAATGCAGAGAAGGCGGTCAGGCCGAGGCTCTGCATTATACATACAGTGTAAAGCACAGTCACACTCACTGTATCTCCTACAGCATGAGAGGCTGCAGCACTAACCAGAGCAGACGGCCACCGATTATGATTTCAGGCCCGGGTAAAGAGGCAGCAGAATGTGTATTTTCAGTCTTACATAAATACCACTTTGCTGTGCCAGCATGCTAAAAACATCCCCTCCAAACTCTAATTTGAAGGGTAATGTGCAGATGTACAAGGTTATTTGAATTATGCAAGGGCGTATGTTCAAGGGAGGGTGAAAAAAAAAGAAACAGTCCCTTGATGTCGCTTGGGTGGGCCTCTCTTGCCGCCCTGCCTTTAAAATCACGAGTGTGCCTTTTCTCTATAAAAAGCACAGGCTCGCAGTGGCTCTGTATACTTACTGAGGGGTAAGTATGGGAGAGCAGCAGCAGCCCAAATGTAAATTAATGGGCTCACTAGAGTTCACCACCACAACAAACCGGCAAGGCGGACCTTTGAAATGTTTAAATCATATCATGTATTGTAGGTTTCAGGGCCAATCTGTGGATTGCAGAGGGCAGCGAAGGAGACATGAGCATGATTTATGACTTTAGATCACGCAGCGACCAAAACCGGAGGCCCGTGTTCCTGAAACTGCAATACATGTTCAGAGACATACAGAGAACATGCTGTCCTGCATTAATCTGAGAGAAGATTAGATGAGATCATATTAACCTTCGATGGGGAAATTGCCCCATTACAGCACCGGTTAGTGGAGAGCAGAAAAAGGGGAGTGTAAGAAAAAATAGCATAAATATACATTTAAAAAAGGGGGAGAAACAATATCAATAAAATAGAAAGAAAATAAAAGCATGATGTGGGCAGATATAAACCAGATGTAGGGGACATTATTGCAGGTTTTAAGTGCACTTATTGCACAGTAATGTGACATAATAATGCACCAGAGTGTAGAAATATTGCACAAGAATATTGCAGTTTGGAAAACTGCACATTGCATAAATCTAATAAAAAATGTGCAGATGCTTGCTTCATCTCTACAGTTTAATATTGGCTTTCACCTCCTGAACTGAGTCAGTTCAGCAGCAAAAGCAACGATAGATGTACAGAACAGAAGTAAGAAGTTTGGGCAAACAGTCGTCTGTTTCAGAGCCGCCCACTTCTGAAATAGTCTTCCTATTAAAGAGAGAGGGCTAATTACCAAACCTTTAAACATGTAATCAAGAAATGGCTCAAAGCCAAAAAAAGTTGCTAACATGAGTAAACATAGTTACAATCTCTGGTACTGCTGGTCTCTTTGTTTTACTTTTATAATGTATTTTTTTTATGCTACTGTGTTTAATTTGATCATTTTGTGTTGTACTATCATGCTTGTTGAAGCTTTTTTATCTAATTCACAATAACCTGCCTTGGGATTAGATGAAAATTAGCTCTTTAGGGAACTCGTTTTTTACATTTAGGTGTAAAGTGAAAAGTTGATTGATGAGCACAGTCACTGGTTAAAGATAAATAATACCAAACTCATGAAAAATCCCTTTGCGGATCAACTAAAGTGCGAGCGACAGAAGGCAGATGATGGCTTTATTGGTGCACCGTCCTCCCAGACCGCTCATATGTCTCAACATCTGTCTGAAACATCTGGTCCGTCTCCTAAAAGAGTCCCAGGGCTGAAGTCATAAACATGTGTGTTTATCTGAGGCAGGGACCATCACCTGCAGCGTCAGAGTGACAGCCGAGTAAAAACACTGAGCTACACACACCGACTGTGCCGCCCCCAAGACCTGCTGCGGATTTACGCAGGTCCTGTTTCCTGGTTCTTTTCTCAGAGGTCACGCCGCTCCTACTATTTCAGGACTCACATGGTTCAAGCTGAGTGTCAAAGACAGGTATTTCTGTGCATTAGTCAACTTTCATCACTCTGTTAGCAGTGAGCTTCCTGTCGTGTGGAGAACGAGGAGCGAGGGCAGAGATACCGAGGAGCTCAGCAGGAAGAATAAGTAATGTCTCAGGAGGGCGTAGTACGCTTATGAGCAAACAGATGGGACACAGGATGATGACCAAGCAACAGAAGACTAAATTCACAAGAACAAATTCATACTGCAGCCCTGAAATAAATACTTATTGTGCAACTGTCTCTGTTGACAGAAGTTGACATTTATGGCGTTTTCTTGCACTCATAGTTTTTTTATTGAAGTAGCTGATTATATTCAGCGCCTGAACTGGACTTAAAATGTACCTAAATTAAGCAGCAACAGGACAAGATCACTGCGTGTGTCTTGGATATAATTATATGGAGACTGTATATATCTCGTAGGGGCGACTCTGAACAGTCGATTTACAGTCGAGGAGTCTGATCCGAACACCAATCTCACAGTCAAATCGGCACAGAGGTGAAAATGTGGTTATGAAACAAAGGATGATTCCATTTGAGCTATATAGGGGTGCTTAAAGTCTGATTTTACATAGTTTCTCCCACTAAATCATGATATATGCCTGTATATATATCATATGAATAATACTGTTAATTAAAAATGTGAACTAAAGAAATCATAAGTTCTTTTTGTTCTATATTGTGATGTGTATTTGTCATTTTGTCCACCACGTGTGAGCAAAAAACGAGGCCACTTTACTTAGTGAACATTTGGTTTCGAAGCGTGAATAATTAACAGCTTTCCCGACCATGAAAAAAGGACTCGAATCGTAAAAAATATATAAAAGACATGCTTTCAAGTCCACTTTCAAACAGTGTGTGGGCTGACTGTGAAGCTCTGCTGTTGATGGTGTATACTCACTGATGTAGAAGGTGCCCGGTGCCTGCTGGCCTTCAAACTGCAGGATGAGCAGGTTGCTGGTCTGACTGTCATGGCGGAGCCACAGGGCCACTCCTAAGATCACGCCTCCGGCCAGCTACGCCAAAGAGAAGAAGGTATTAATTATTTTCTTTCATGTTTCTTCACTTAAGGATCAGAGCCATTTAAAAATGTTTGATATTAAGTTAGCATGAATATTAAAACACATCTGTAGTTATCAATTTTTTAAGATTTTTCTAAAAAAGAGCCATCAGAGACTCGAGTGTTCAAAGCTCTCTGTTAATGTTTCTGTGTGTTCAGCTCTGCCGTGAACTGTCCGCTGTCCTTTCACAGAAGTGTTGAGAGGACATCCTGACACCTCGGTGACCTGCGGCACACACCACCACGTCCTCACTTCATTGTTTAAAACCAACTCAAGAACTTTGTTTTTCAACTTTATCTCCCCTGATCTCTCCTCCACTCTGTATCTAACAAAGCAGAAATATCCTGACGATCTCCTGTAAAAGCCGATGGAGCAGGACTACTGAAGGATCAGTGCACTTTATTGAAACGTGCTCTTTATCTCCATGTTTATATCAACATATCTGCACATTCAGTGCCATGACTCAATCTATTGTTCTCCAAGAAACAGGAAACTAAATCCTCAACATGAAAAATAGCAAAACGAGGAAGAGAGGGCTCAGAGTTTTCACAATGACAGACACGGCGGCAGAACCGACAGAGGAAACACTCCATCAAACGTGGCGTGTCCAGGATATGGTGACTTATCTAAAAAAAGACGACTGCTCTGCACAGACAAACCAAATGGAAATTCACAAACAAGTAGTAATCAATTGTGACTGTGCAAGGCCGCGGGATCACACATGAAGTGGACGGAACATCTGCAGGAAGTCTGATGTGATGTAATGACGTGTAAAAAGCTGCGTTAGAAGATACTGTCCCCTTATTACTGAAATAACTTTTCAGAAAAACAGGACGGCTCAGTTCTGACTGGTACAAAGAATGAGAAATAAAATCACACCGTCACATGAGGTGTTTTCTGAGCTCTTTAAAAGATTCAAAGGCAGCAGGCTACAGTCTGGTGACCAGGTAGGAACAAAGGAAATGTCAAGAGGGAAAACAGCCTTCCCCTCCCCCAGAAACTCTATTAGCCACCTTCAATCTCCCTGTTTAATCAGAGAGAGAATGAAGAAGAAATCACCCCATAATTAAGGAAATGTGGTTATGTTTTTACTCCCAAATAACTCCATAAATCAGACCTTCCTGTGTGGAGTATTTGGTGAATATGAACATGAGTTAATTCAATGAAACATCAGATCTAAAGCAGGGTTAATGTGAGAGACAGAACAGTTTAATCCCAGTGAGAAAACTGGAGCCCACCCAGTCTGAAGTTCTCCTCTCAGCCACCTTACACTGCTGCTCGGCCAAGCAGAAAATAACTGTTGATGAAGAGCGTTTCAGCTCCCGGCCGGTCACGGTTTTGTGTGCTGTGCCTCTTCGATTGAAGCTGCTCTCCTCTCCAACACAGAGCAGCGTAATTAATACAGCATGCAGGGCGGGAAACTCAGTGCATCTCCTCTAGGATTTATCATCATTCATTAACTTTAAACCCGGAGCTACACAGATGTGTAAACAGATGTGTAAATGTGCAGCATCAAACAACAAGAGAGAGAGAGATGGGAAAGTAGAAGTCAATCAGAGATCAAAAGCAACTTCAGAGTAAAATGTTCAACTCACCCAGAAAATAAAATTAAAGAAAAACAGCATATATTTTATGCATTTCGTGCAGCCAACCACAGCCATGTTGACAGTTTCTATCAGCTCCTTCTTTTGCCCAAATCAAACACTGAGTGAGGTCAGTCTACTGTCCCGGATCACACAGTCTCTGCCACAGTTTATTCAGGCCACTTGGAGTATAAGCGCCTCTGTGCTGCAAACTCCTCCTTTATAATCAAGAGTGAAAACCGAGACGGGGAACTGCCCACCAAGTGGAGCGGACAGGAGGAGAAGAGGGCTGAGGGAACAACAAGCTCCCCATCCGCAAGAGCGAACAGAGAGCCCTACTTTGCTCCTTCAGGAGTTTAAAAATGGGTTATGGTCAGATGAAATGTAGGGCAGAAACTCCCGTGGTTTTCCTCAGGAAAAAGGAGCAGAAAGAAAGAAAGAAAGAAAGAAAGAAAGAAAGGAAGGAAGGAAGGAAGTACAAACCCTAATCTTTTAATAATAAAACATGTTTAAAGAGTAAACATTTGCTTTAGAAAACACATTATTAGACACGTCTGCATGTGTGAAATGTTGCTTTTTTGAGTGAGTTTTATTTTTAATGAGAAAATGGGCAAAATAACCTATAAAATGGCAATAATGAGACATCCTCCAAACGCACAAAAAATAACACTTTTTAAAAAAATGTATTAGCCTAATTTCCCATATTTTTTATGATAAAGTCAAGATTTTAGGATCTCCCGTTAATTAACAGTCTACAAAATTAAAAGGGCCACAGAGGACCTTCTTTACAGTGAGCAATGGCGCCCCCTGCTGGCACGTGGCACACAGGTGGATGTAATAATTTCACATCTCAAGTGCAGCACTTAAAGAGTTGCGCAAAAACAAAAAACTCATCGTTTCAAAAAAAAAAAAAAAATCTCCACAGTCAATGCAGCGACGCACACAAATTCAGACTGTCAACACAGATCTGAACCGTGATGCAGTAAATCACGGAGCTGTAAAGAAGGTGATATATGGTCAGACTCTTTTTCATGGTATATGGGCGGATTTGCGCGTGCATGGCTCCAGGGTCACACCTTCTCCAACCAGCTGTGCGTGAAGGCGCTGAGTCCCTCCTGACTGACCGACCATAAACCCATAGACCATAAACGTTAAGTGGGAGAAATTGTGCAGCTGTGACAATTTCAGTGGGTTTAATTGGAGAACTTGACGGCGTGTTTTAACAAATGCGGGGTCCACTGGGCATGCTCCATGTGATCTGAGAGGAGAGCTGGGCACGGTGTGAATAACAGGCAGTTTGGGCGTTTTTTTTTTTGAGGAGGTTTGTCGCCCTCTCATCTCTGATTCTCTTTCTGCACGCATCACAGAGAGAAGCAGCGTTTTCCTCCCCTTTGAATAGACTGCGGGTGTTTTCTTCTCAGCAGTGCATGGAGGAAAGGGAAAGTTCCTGAGCAGGAGAGCATCTCCGCGCTGAGACAAAGAGCTGCTGTACAGTTAAAACGCAGAGAGGGAGCGAGCCGAGCGTCGGTGTGAAGGAGGTGAGTCTGTAGGCAGCAGCAGAGGAGGCACTGAAACCAGCGCCGAGTCTCCACCAGGAGCTGCCGGACAGGCGCTGTCCGCTCAGCACCACCGCAGTCACCTTGCTGTGAAAGTCACAAACCTGCTCAGGACTCATCTGATCAATTACCGCAACTTGGGGAGTCCAAGGAGCTGGATTTATTCCGCTGGCGGGGGGGAAACTTGTCCTTTTATCTCGACATCTTGGATTTACAGTCGTTGTGACGTCCATTCTTAATGTAATGCAATTGGCTGTAATCATTTTTGGATTTCGATTGTATACCTTCCAGCTACAAGCGTTTATGATCCTCCGGTTGCATGACAGGTGCTCGGAGAAAGCGCAGCGGTTAGTGTGAATGTAGCCTGATGCGCCGATTTCTTTCATAGCTTTCTGAGAAACGACAGGTTGTTTTGTGCGCTGCTTCCTTTGTGTAATTGTTTCTTTCAGTGTAATCACCGCTGTGCATTGTTGCACGGGGCGCCTAGACTTACCTTTGCGATGAAGGGAACTTATGGGAGAAATGCCTAGGGGACGCAATGGGCCTGAGCGACGACAAGGATCGCATTGTGATAAACGTGGGAGGGATCAGACATCAGACATACCGCAGCACCCTGCGCACTCTACCTGGCACTCGCTTGTCCTGGTTGGCCGAGCCTGATGCACCCAACCACTTTGACTATGATGCCAAGATCGAGGAATTTTTCTTCGACCGCCACCCTGGCGTGTTTGCACACATCCTTAACTACTACAGGACAGGTAAACTGCACTGCCCGGCCGACGTCTGCGGGCCCCTCTATGAGGAGGAGCTGGCCTTCTGGGGCATTGATGAGACAGACGTGGAGCCATGCTGCTGGATGACCTATCGCCAGCACCGGGAGGCAGAGGAGGCCCTTGATAGTTTCGGCGGGGGGGGCCTGTTAGACCTGGGGAACGACGATGCGGAGCCGGAGCTGGAGCATGCTGGCGAGGATGATGTGGATGAAATGACGAGGAGGCTCGCGCAGGCAGACACTCATGATGCCAGGAGTGGAAGCCTGTGGAGCCGGTGGCAGAAACATGTTTGGGCCCTGTTTGAGGACCCCTACTCTTCTAAATATGCAAGGGTGAGTAGCTTTTATATCTGAGATGTTTGTTTCCTCATTGAACTTAAGAGCTGACACGTTATCACAGGAACATTCTGGCCTAAAAACACACACAAAATGTTTCACTGCAGGTATAAAACAACCCAAGCTGCATGAACAGGAATCTGTTTGTGATTGTGTCTCTGTCCCTTGATGGTGATAGGAAGATTGATGGCTATGGGAGGTTTAAAGAGGCTTTTGATGACCTTGAAATTGCCCTCCCAGGGGTCTCCACAGCAGGGATGTGACTGTAGAGAGAAGGAGGGGCGGAAAATCAACCAAAGACCTCATCTGTCAGAACCATTTACATGCAAATCATCACTCTCACCCTCCTCTGTCTCGCAGGAGAAGATAAAGAGTGATTGTTGCTCTCACCGGTCTTTGGATTGATATTTCCAGGGCACAAGAATCCCTAAACAGGCCGGCTCTTTGTTTAAATAGGTCAGATACACATTAGGAAACCAGATCTTTGGCACCACAGGATGTTGGTGGCAGACCTCCAAAACAAAAATTGGGTTGCTGTTGTTTCTGGTCATTTCTACGGGCACTTCTCCATCTGGGCGTAATGCCTCTTGATGGTGACAATGAAATGACTTTACACCTTCTAATTATTTTTTTGTTTTTTTGACCACCGCCCCCTACAAAGGCCGCTGTGCTGCCCGCTGCTTTAACAGCTGTAGCACTGATTGGTGTAATTAGTTAGCGGGCCCCATCCAGCAAGTGTAAACTGTATTGACATGTTCTCACTCTTCCAGCACGCATTAGTGAAATCACCTTCACCAACACACACACTTTCATATTTCAACTTCTACAAGCAGGGACATTTCCCAAAGCAGAAAACTCCTCAGACGTTTAACAGTAAGCAAGACGAAGCCGAGAGCAGAGACTGACAGAGCTCCACCAAGACTGGCAAGAAGATTAATTAGAAGTGAGCCTCAGAGTTAATTACTGACTCTATTCACAGTGGATACATCAGTGGAAAACCCTTGTCACTGCATATCACTGTAGGCCTGTGGCTTGCCAGCAACAGTGAGAATTAGCCAATAAGGAGCAAACAATCTCCGCCTGTCACCCTCCCTCCAGGTCACGCTGTTCCCAATTGTCACGAAGGCGCATAATTTACTGTACGAGGCGTCTGATAAGATGCAGCGTTTGTTTGAAAGGTTGGATGTTCAGAGGGCTGAGCGAGCCAGAGTGGCAGGAAAGTATGAGGCTTCATCACAGTGAAGGCTGGACAAAATAACAAGAGCACCTGTAAATTAGGATTATTTTAACTATCGAGATGCCTCAATATTCAGTTTTTAAATTCACAGAAAAATAACAAAATGCTCATTTGGGCTGCAATATTTCCATTATCAGCTACCCTGTTTCTATCTTCATTATTGTTTGGTCTATAAAATGTCAGAAAATTGTGAAAATTGTCCATACCAGTTTTCTCAAAGTACAAGGTGATGTGTTTAAATTTCTTTTTTTGTGCTTCCAAAGCCCAAAAATAAGTTGTATATGATGTAAACAGAGAAAAGCAGGAAAACTACATATTCAAGAAGCTGAAAACAGCATTTTCTGCCACAACTTATCAAAAATAATGATACATTCATCTGTTGAAAATATTTAGGTTACATTCGCAGAAAAAAGAGTAAACCAGCAATAAATAGTGAAGAAGTGACAGTTAATTTGGGTCATTTTTGTGCTAAAAAAATTACCTAAATGATTATTAAATTGTTAAAAGTGTTACTGAATAATTTAGTATACCATGATTGACTAAATGTTTCATATCTACTGTCAATAAACCTAAAATATAGAATATCTCATACTGCATTGATGAGGTGTTGGCAGTTTTCTCTCTTTACCCAGTTTGAGCTGATTTAAACCTTTTCAGGAACATGCTCCATATATATTCAGATACCGTGGTAATAATAAATCTGAAGAGCCTGAGGGCAGAAACCCGCTTCACCCAGTCGGTAATCCATCTTTTGTGTTATTTTTTGTAGATTTCAGTGTGAATTGTACGTGTTGAATTGGACTGTATTATATTCTAGGGTGTACTTGTTATTTTGTGCAGTACATACTGTGGAGGGGGTGGACAAAACAACAATATTATGCAATCCAATACAACACCACATACACCGATGCCTCCAAACCTGACACACTATCTCTCTCACACTGTAAAAACAAAAGCTGAGCATTATCAGCTCGGCAAAAGCACATTTTTTAAGTCCTTTTGTATCTGATTGTGTTCCTTCAGTCCAAACTCTAGCTGGACATTTTGTGCCGAATCTAGAGAATTAAAGAGCTTTTCACATGCCGTATCAAAGTGTGTAAATGACACTAAGTCTCTCTCTACATCTTTATCACACGGGTGTGTGTCCTCTTCGCTCAGCGTGAGTCGTGTCTCTGAACAAAGAGGACAACCCCGCTGACAGAACAGTGGTCAGCGTGCTGTTGTCTCTACTAACACAGTTTCCCTCCGGGCCGCCACACTAACATGGATGGGAAGCAGACATTCATAAGCAGCAGTGATTTCCTCGGCACAATGCGATGAATTGCCAGTGATGAGATCTTGTGACGAGGGCCTGTTTTCCATCCCGTGCCTGCCATAGTGACACACTGTGAACGGACTCGACTGACGCTGTGGAATATATGTAGGACTTCTTCGTGCCCAGACATGCCCCGCTTCATGCTGCTCCTCCCAGATACTTAACAAGGCTGTGCATTAGTGTGAGCAGCACTACTGAGCCTCACTTACTCTTATAAAGACATCTTCATGCACGAACAATCTCCCAATCGATCCAATTTTTGCGATGATTAAGTAGCTATCCACTCTTCCTGTCTGAATCTTTCTCTGCCAACTCTGATCTATTGACCTGCGATTCCCATTAAAGATATAGTGTGTTTTAACATTCTAACTACAGCGACACACTGTAAACCAGTATAATAAAGAGCAGGATAACACGAGGCCAATCCATACCCAGGAGAGAACACTGTATCTGTTACACCCATGTAGTGTGCATTTATCATACCAGAGCCTAAATGTGATGAAATGTGATCATCTGATCAATACGTAGTGAAGGCTACAGTACACTTTGGCCATTAAGGGAAATATATGTTTCTCATACAAGTCTGTCATCAGCCCAGCAAGCCTCTCAGCTCACTACAATTCCCAGGAGCTGATCATCTGGATAGGATGACCTTGTGTAGGGAAGATCTACTGTGGTGATGTGGCTGAAGGGAAGAGCCCCAGCTAATTATAGTCATGTGGGTTAATGTCCAGTTTTCTCCTCCGGCTGCTGCTGCTGCTGCTGCCTCTTAGTGGATCTGATGTAGCGTACCCTTGAAAATGCCATGACCTTGAAGAGGAGCGAGAACGACCAGCTCGCATTGATTGTCCCTTTTACAGTGACACTTCTGACTCAAGACACAGAGCCGAGGGAGGAAAGGGGGGAGGGAGGGGGAGCGTGTGTCAATGCCACCGTCACTGTCAAACCAGACGGCATTGTCTCTGATAATAGATTGAATTGCATTGTGTCGTGCTAAGAATGGCTGCTGGGCGTTGAGCTTGATTACATTGCATGAATTGCTGTGCTCCTCTCTGTCCTTCTTCCCCCTCCCCCCTAACACCTCTCCCTCCTCTATTTCTTCCTCTGCACCCTGTGTGATTCCTGCTCAGTGGGTGGCTCTGGCCTCGCTGTTCTTTATTCTGGTGTCCATCACCACCTTCTGTCTGGAGACCCACGAGGCCTTCAACCCCATCATCAACCGCACCGAGGTGGAGGTGGTGGACAACATCACAATGGTGCACACCTACCAGGAGACGGAGACTGCGCTCTACCTCACCTACATCGAAGGCGTCTGTGTGGTGTGGTTCACTTTTGAATTTCTAATGCGAATAACTTTCTGCCCGAATAAATGTGACTTCATACGCAACGCCCTGAACATCATCGACTTTGTGGCCATCCTGCCCTTCTACCTGGAGGTCGGTCTCAGCGGGCTCTCCTCCAAGGCAGCGAAGGACGTGCTGGGTTTCCTGAGAGTCGTCCGCTTTGTGCGGATCCTGCGTATCTTCAAGCTGACCCGTCACTTTGTGGGCTTGAGGGTGCTGGGCCACACGTTGAGGGCCAGCACCAACGAGTTCCTGCTCCTCATCATCTTCCTCGCCCTCGGTGTCCTCATCTTTGCTACTATGATCTACTACGCTGAACGGATTGGCGCTAACCCCAACGACCCTCGAGCCAGCGAGCACACGCACTTCAAGAACATCCCGATCGGATTCTGGTGGGCTGTGGTGACCATGACCACCCTCGGCTATGGAGACATGTACCCTCAGACCACTTCCGGTATGCTGGTTGGAGCCCTGTGCGCCCTGGCGGGTGTGCTGACCATCGCCATGCCCGTCCCTGTGATTGTCAACAACTTTGGAATGTATTACTCTCTGGCCATGGCGAAACAGAAACTACCAAAGAAAAAGAACAGGCACATCCCTCGAGCACCCCAACCAGGTTCTCCCAACTTCTGTAAGTCAAGCATCAGCTCCCAACAGCCGAGCCCCATCGCCCACGACGACGACGTTTTCGAGATAAAGTTTCAAGGTAAGAGACAAAGATAACTCCGATACACTGTTGTCTCATCACTTCTCTGTCCTCCTGAAGCAGCCACATCACTACTCAGCTGTTTCATTGTTTGTCTGTTCCCACACTTCAATCAGCTGATGATTCAGCAGCGGGATTAAACAAATGAGTTTCCCACCAAAAACAATCAATACAATATGTGATGAAAAAGCATATTTTACTCTGGATCGCAGAAAAGAGAGATTGAAGCAGACCATGAGTAATCTTAAACTATTGATTTTGCTCTTGTTAATGCAGTGATTCACTCTTCCTCTCTGTTAAGTCTAACTGAGCGTCTGTAATCATCATCATGTATTTGTGATGCTAAGAACATGTAAGTGGACGCAGGAGTCCTCTGATGTCCTCTGGTGGTATTACTGCAAAGATAAATTGACCTTTTGTGCTCCAAACATATAGAGCATCAGGGTGCAAAGCAAATATTAGACAGCAGCTACACAGCACACAGTGTTACTGTACACATTAATCCCTGTGTGTATGCAGGTAGAACGTGAAAACTGAAGAGATATTAAAAAGTGTAGCACTTAATGGTGCTGTACATGACATTCAGAGCATATCTATATATTTTTCTCTCAGTCTCATTTCCAACTCGTCACATATGGATCAGGACTTTTTAACGCCCTACCGTACCGAAAAGCTCTGATTACAACTCACACAGTGGGAGCATTAGTTGGCCCGGACGCCATTACTCCACTACATCTTTACTGAGCAAATATTGTTGCTGCGTTAATGTACTGAATGCTGTGCAGAGCACATTTAAACCCTGAAAAAAGCTGGTATATGAAACCAGATTTTTTTTGGTTTGTTTTTCTTTTCCTTATTGTTTTCTTATAAGATTCCAAGCTAAACGGCGAGGCAGCTAACGCAGCGCTGGCCAACGAAGATTGCCCTCATATAGACCAGGCCATATCTCCGGAGGAAATCTTCAGCCCCAGCGAGAGAGAGCGGCCCTGCTTCCTGGTCACCACTGCTGAACGCCCCAACCACACAGGGGGCAGAGTGAGGAGGGGTACGTACAGTAACAGCCAATCACAGGCCCCTGTAAGACACTGACACCGCGTAGACCGTAGACAGGACACGCTCTTTTCTCCCCTCTTTGCTGAGTGTTACGCCTCAGTTTTTCACAGGCACACAGACACAGACACAAACACAACAACCAACCTCTTATTACACACGTTCACAGCAGCTGCTTCTCCTCAATCCTCCCTTTGGGAATTGTATATATTCAAAGTCACACTCACATCTGTTAAGGCCAAGCACAATCACCACAAATGTTAATAATAATTGTCCACATCTACATAATATATTTTTTGATACCATGCATAATGTAATACCCCTATTTATTTACCAGTAAGAAAGCTATTTTCGAGATTTATATGATCTAGAATGTGTTGTCTTACATGCCTAAGAAAGTATTTCTGTGCTACGTGTGTACCATGTATGTATATGTGTTTTAATGATAAATACCATGCAGGATTCTGACTTATGAGTACATTGCTCTTGACCATAACGGTGCATGAAGTGTCTTGCTGATGGGTGCTATCAGTATGGTGAAGGAGCACAACACAAATGGAGGAAGGCTTGTATTATTATTAATGTTATTAAGAGCCAAATTCAAATTTACTGATTTTCAATACCAGAGTTAAATCCTTTATGTTTATTTTATTAAACTACAAAACATTCCTCTGAAGTTAGCCTGTGAGTGCAGCCAGCACATGAACAGTAAACGACGTACAGTTTGAAATTCTACCTGTAGCTGAGAACACATTCCCTGCCTGAGGTGCCTACCTTTTCCAGTCTTTTATAGTGTTATACTCCAAACCATTCCAGTACCACCCGGTGCATGCTGGTGTACTCCTGATGCACTCAATGCATGGAGAATAATAATCTGTCTCAAGTGTGTGTTGACCTGTTTCTTTGGAGACAAAAACAAGAAAGCAACAGGTGTAGTATTACCAGTGAGGAACAACCAAAACATTTGTCTTGGATTCAGTGCTGCAGTGTACTCAGAACGTTCTCTGTTTTTCAACTGAAGGTTATGAAAAGCCTTGGAGCCTTAACAGCATGTCTGGCATGAGCGGGGATGCCTCTGGAGTGTCCTCAGTGTCCGCCCTGCCCTGCAGCCCACCTTGTCTAATGCAGCACTCACATTCTCCCATCCCATCCATTATGTAGCATGGTTGAGTAGCAGACACAATGCCATTGGAAGGCCAGTCCACACTCCTCCTCCTCCTTATCTTACCTGTCAAATTTTGGTTTTTACACTTGCCTTCGCTCTTGCTTTTTTTCATTTATTTTCTTTCATTATTTTTCTGGAAAACTGTATCCTTACTGTGTCTAATACTCAAGCTTTCCCAAGTGTTCTCCTTGGGTGTGTCATCATATCCTAGACTAGAAAACATTGGCACATGCCACTCTGCATGGGTCACCTCAGTTGCAGACAAAGCACTGTTCTACTTCTGCCACAGGCTAACCCCACTCTTTTCCTGTGTTTACATCATTGCCTGTTGCTCTGTTGCTTTTGATCTCGCATTCTCTTCTGCCAATAACTTTTATCTCATCTGCTTTTTACAATTTTGTGAAAGAAACTTTCATAAGATGTAACCCCTGCTAGTAATATGCTGGACATTAGCACATGGCTCTGAAACATATCCAAAAGGTACCATTGCCAGCTGTTAAGGGAACTCCTCTTAAGTGCTTTGTACGTTGCAAAGTAGAGACGTTACCACATTCTGAAAGTGCAATCCAGGCGAGGCTCAATGTTATCTGTGGCCATTAAAAGAAAAAAAAAATGAACATGATGTTCATGATGTCCAATGCAATATGGAGATGATGACAATTCCTATGATACTAGTGATGAATACATTTAATGTCGACAGAACTAAAAACTGTTTTTGTTCATTTGCATGAACTGCATGAGAAATTATGTTCAACAAGAAGCTAACTGTATCGCAGTACCTGTAAGAAAAAAAAACTTTTTTCTTTCAAAAGCTTCTAAAGCTTTGTCATTTTTTATGCATTTTGAGACAGCTTTACAAGAGACTCAGTCATAGCAGAGATTGTTATGTAGCCGCCATTCTTTGCCTTTCCCCAAATTCATATATTTACTTTCTTGTATTCATTTGACTGGGGCCTCCGACTAAAATAGCGTGATTTGACTTGAAGAATTTGTCATAAAGCCAACTAATGCTGTTATGAGCATAACTAGTTTTTATACTAATATATTTACTGGTAGTTATTAGTTTTTAAACCGTATCCGTAGTCTGCAGCGACTTCTACACTGCTGTAACGCCTAAATTAAGGCACGACTCAAGAATTATTAAACAACGGTGCCTTCGTACCTGGTGAGGCAAAGTAAAAGCGAGTAATAAATTGACAAGATTACATAAGTGCTCCCAGTGTAGCATCAATACACTTTATAACATGCTCATAACAGTGTGACGAAAGCTTTATTTTATAAGGTGCGCCTTGTACCTTTTGCACCACCCTCGTACACTTAATCACTGTAAATTGGTTATTATTGTTACATCTTCCAACACATACTAGGATTTAACCCTTCGGGGGATGCATAGCTCCAAGCAGAAATAATAACAGCTGAAAACTTTATAGTCAATATCTCAAGATGTTTTTGTATGATAAAGCACAAATTATTAAAAAGGGGACCAGGCAAGTTTACAGAGCCAAAATATATATCGAGTTACCAGAGATGTCACGAAGACTTCAGCAGTATGTATGTCTATTGATTTAAAACATCAATACTGTTACTGTTACATGTATTGATGCTATCCCAAGAATTATGCACAATTTTTTCAGGGCACTTTAACAAATTCTATGTTGACCAATCAGAAATGTTGATTTCTAGAAGAAGACAGAAGTATAGCAACTCATCTAAGTTTTGTTTTTATTCTGAATGAGCAGAGTTTTACATTTCGAGTCATGTCTCTTGTGGTAATTAATGGACGTTATATATTTAAGAAAAAAAAACCTTGTGAAGATTTGATGTGAAGAGATGCAGGTGAATTATATGCTCATGCAATTTAAGTGGGGAGAAAAAAAAAAGTACAATACGAAACAGCATGGGATGTGGGTCTACTTGGGGAAAGGTAAATGCATGTATTTTCCATTTATGCAACAGAAAAGTATTCAAATAAAATATGTAAATATAAGTCCTTGCATGAAATAAATTTTATACACAACGAGCGTTTAGACTCCGTTTTTCTTCAACAGCACATGCATACATACATCTTTCCTTTCCCACTGGCTCACAGCTAGTGCTTTGAACTGCTGTTTGACCCTGTGTTTACATGTGTCGGGGTCAAAGAGAGCATAAAAAAAAAAACCGAGGTGACTGTGAGAGCATGACGCAGAGTATACAAACGCATGACAATGACCGAACTACTGTACATCAACCTGTTAAACGCAGCATGACTGGGCATGTTTATCAACCGACTCAGAGTCTAACCTCTGCACACATGATACTGATGCCTTGGCTAAGCATGGGAAATACATGGTAAACCTGTCGTTTACCATGAGGAACTAACGGAGCACATTTTCTTTACTCTCCAAGCTACTGTCATGTCTCATCTCTCGCAGAGACATCCATCACCGCCATCATTTCCACCATTCCACGTAATTTGTGTAATAATTTATTTATGTTATTGTTTTTTTATATGTTTATAGAGACCCAGCGACAGCACCGGAGCAGACAACCAACAGAGTCAGTTTGTGTTATGAACCATGGTGTCCCAACCACTATGTGTATGACCCATAAAGGCCCATCACCCACCTGATAGTTCTGTAGCATTGTTGTGTGTATTACTTAGTCTTTTTAAATGGGTGTGACAGTGACAACCTGTACATCACAAACTCAGCATAGATGTAGCACTGAGGAAGTTTTGTTGTCAAGCCTTCTGTAGCTCAGTATCTGTGACTGGTTACTGTGTTGTAATTTGTGTGCCTATTTTTGGTGTGTGCCAGTGCTGTAAATACGCTTTTTTTGTGTGCTGAAGTTGTGTGTACCAATGTTTTTGAGTGATCATCAAATATCTGTGTGCTTCTTCTGTTGAAAGAAAAAAAAATGTTGCTCCGATTTTAATCACCCAGCAAAAAAAACAAACAACCTGTCACGTGTCATGTCAGCCAGACTAAACAGCTGAAAACACATTTGTTAACTTTGCACTGTCATCGTCACATCTTTGTAGACTTTTGCACTGTTTTGCACCAGTGAACCTTTAACATTCTTTTGATATGTTTTCAGGCATCCGAGATAACATCCACAAAAAAAGAAAAAGAAAAAAAAAAGACACAACTCTTACCTTGTATTAATGAGGCATTAAAATGGCAAAGTGTGCTATTACGAATTGGTATATAATTGCTTTGTTACTTATATAGGGTTATATAATCAAACATGATCAAATGTTGATTATCTTCATCTGCACTTTGATTAACAAAGACAGCTCATACATATAAAAAAGCATCAACTCTTATTACAGTTAAGACATTCATTATCATTCTGTACTACATTTTTAATCGACAATCCTGTATAATTGGATTATTATTCTTTTTTTGCACACATGCAAATTGGCATATTAGTATGCAACGCTAACCAATGCCAGAACATTACATTCACATACTGGACAAGTGCCTCTGTTATGCAAATTATTCTTACCATTTGCGAGTATAGCTTAACAAA
>CAFUXE010000874.1:35188-51664 GCA_903364295.1 Serranus cabrilla | reverse complement strand
ACGATGTCAGACAATACAGGATATAGAACAATGCCTGATAAGGGCAACATTATAAGCAGATTTTTTTAATAATTGGGAACCCACAGTGGTCAGGGTTGGCTAATAAAGAGATAGTTAGTTGTGATGTGGGTAGTCAGTGTATTAGGTACAGTCAATGGCAGTCGGCACGCCCCCAGAAAGGAGGAGAGAAGCGGAAGTTCAGCAATGTAAAGCTGTGGGCGTAGTATTAGTTTAAGTGTACGCTATATTTAGAATATTTTTCCATGTTTACCTTGCAGTCAGAAAACCCTTTCCGATGGGTAACTAAAGCCGGTGTTTGTCCTCCAGACTCCTTTTACAAAACACTAATTTTACCTCACAGAACACGGGAGTTGCTTGTCTACCGATCGGTTAGTTTGAGTTGAAGAAACGACCCCATGTGTGTTTTTTGTACAGCAGTCTATTAGCACCTATAGTACTATAGTACTTATGATGGAAACCAAGGAGGAAGTGAGGATACGAAGAGTATAAAGAACGAGAAAGTTCACTTTGGGTGGACTGAAGAGGTTGCGGATGGTTCAAAGTCTGAAAGTATATAATCCAACTTCCATGTATAGATTTGTCATGTTTTACTTCACTGTCATAACTATGATAACTATAGCAAGTACTGTACCGTAACATCACGTTCGTCAGTAGTTCTATCTGCTGTTTTTTTCCCCTAAACTGTTAAGTTTAGGTATAAAAACAAAGGGTGCTAATTTCAGACAGGCTCCTGTTTGTCATATTAGAGGGCAGGAACAATCAACCCATGTGGCCGTCTGGTTTGGAGGACTTGTTGGTGACTCTGCTGTTGTAAAAGTTTTGGTAATATAAACAGAGGAATCAGCCTTTGTGACTACATGTACCAGCATGCATTGCTCATAAAGTTTGCCCCCCCTTTAACATCAGGAAAGCATGAGTGAACATGTTTGACTAACTGTTGGCTTAAGCTCCTTATCGCCTCCACCTACAGAAGGCAAACATTGCTGCTTTAATGTGCAAACACAATAAAAAGTATAACAGAGCCGCCAAATATGAGAAATTAACACTGAATGTACAGTTGAAAGGTCAGCGGAAACACGGTGTGCCATGAGCAACATGAAGCTTGAAACAAAAGCATGAGTTGTAGCCTAACATCTGGCTCTCTTTGTCTTATTTTCCGAGTTGGATAAAACAAATGTGTTATAAAATATAAAGTAGCTTTTTCATACTGTCCTCTGTCTATAAACAGGAATATAAACTCTCTGTAGTCCGGCGTCGATCTATTCACAGCAGAATACGTCAGCGAATGTCACAAGTAGTTAAGCACACGGCTGCTGCCTGAAGCCAGTACAAAGCACTGTGGACCTTATACACATGTTGCCCTGTGACTAATACACAGAAAAGGGTTGAAATGATTTTCGTAGAATGATATTGCTGCTCTCTTATTTACCGAGAGGAGAGAAAAGGCAGGGGGGAGGACAAAGCCTCCTGAATGGTATGGACGTGGCATTGTTCCTGATTCTGTAATGAACATCTCCTTTCATGAAGCTTCCTCACAGCCGCATCAAGCACGTCCAAATCTACTTAGAAATACATTTCACAGACATGCTGCACATGCTCTGGCCTTGTGTTTGATGTCCTCGTGTCCTGACAGCTCCTGGATCAGATCTCCTTTATTTGGCGTCAGAGGATCACAGGTTTACACATTTTAACTGCTAACTGAGAAGCACAATAATGCAAATATTATATTTTTATTGTATTAAATTAAAGGCTAATACTGACTCTTATGGATAATTTGAAAAAAGTCAGTGACAGAATTTAACTAAGTACATTTACTTAAATACTGTAAGTACAAAACAGTATGTGCACTTTTCTTTTTATGCCTCTTTCCACCTCTATTTCTGCTACATCTAAGAAGGAAATATTGTATTTTTTACTCCACTTCAACAGCTTTATTTACTACAAACCTGAATGTAAATAAAAACAGAATGCATCAGATTCAGAATGAGTGTATTTACTTACATAAAACAAGAGTTTCCTAGTTTTAACCATTAGATAATAGTTTTTGTTCTGCATTATATTAAAGGTAAATCATCTCATTTTGTTTTTATTATGTTTTTCCTCAGCATCACAGCTCTGTTGGAGTTCGGTAGTTATGCTACAGAATAAGATTTTTACACCCCAAACATACTGAGAGTTTAAAAACTAGATAATAAACTGGCAGCTATTCTGATAGTCAAATTATTATTATTTATTTATTTTGTCATTTTAGGCTCTGGGTAATCGTAACAGCATTTCTCACAATTTTCAGAATTTTTACAAACCAAACAATGTATCCATTCATGGAGAAAACAATCATAAACTTAATCAAATAATCCATAGAAATAATCTTTTACATTAATTCATGACTATAAATAATTTAGAGATATTATATATATCAATACTTCTACTTTTAGCATTTTAAGCTCATTTTCCCGATTAATATGTTAACAAAGTTTTACTTAAGCAGCATTTTAATGCAGGCTTGACTTGTAACATGATACTTTATTAATATTAGTACTTTTACTTATGTAAAGGATTTGAATACTTCCTCCACCACTGGATGTGGACGTGTTGTGCAACTCCACTCCAGCTCTCAGAGGGTAATTGACACAGATGCTTTAAGCCATCGAGTACCTCAGCAGAGGTCAGAGAGTGCAGCATGAATAGGATGGCTCATTGTGGTTGGCTATCCTGGCCTAAACCCTGTGGCCTCTGGATAATAACAAGGATGAAATATTGTGGCCGACGTTAATTACCATTTCAAAAACGTCTTGAACACCAGAAGTCTATGTTATAGTGGAATAATTTACCCGTTACCTCTTGAAATTGTGCAAAATAATACTAAAGGTAAATATCTAAATCCTGTGTGTATATCCATGAAAACACATGTGCATGTACTGTAAACTTTGCTCTAGTTACAGCTGCCAAACTCAGTATTGATTTCTTTCACCTCCTCATCAGGATCTCCGTGCTCTATTGCAGACAGACAATGAGAGTACTTCATACATTCTCACCTCTCATTACTGAAACATAATCCACTTATGAGGAGAAACCAGCCATGGAAAGGCTGCTGAAGTGGTGCCAGGCCCACCAGGAAACCAAACGGCTCGCCTGGCGAGCAGCTCACACACAATGATTTAACAGTTATTCACTTATTTATTTATAATTCCACAAACACATTGCACACGCTCTTCTTTCTGATCACCCCATGGAGGTTTTTGTAAATGCTGCGTGTCAGACATGTCTGAGAGCGTGAGGGCTTCGCCCATGTCTGCCAGTCTGTCCCAGTTCTGTTCACTTCAATCAGAGGGATTTACTCACCGTGTCTGAGCATCGAGCTGCAGGAGCTCTCGCTGGCTAATCTCACCCCTGGTACTAAGAAAGTGCCCAGCATGACAAATTATTAAAACTGCACCACTTCTCACTGGGCATTGGGATGATAAATAATGCTTAAATGCTGCTGTAATAATTGTGATAATACTTTTGCTGTCTGTTTGTAGCCACGTCGTCATTAGTTTAAAAAAAAATACAAATAAATAAATAAATTCACACTTTGTAATTGTGTGCTTTACTAATGTTCTCAATATAGTAATACATCCAAAATTAGATGTTACAGCCACACAGGAAACATACCAACTAGATATAATAACTTTTATTCTAAGCGATCCATTAAAAAAGATTTTTTATGACACATTTTTACATTTTTGTTTTAATACGGATGATTCACAACAACTGTTCCTGTAGGGATCATTTAAACCAGCAGAGATCACACTTAATAACACTTTAATGCACAAATGAATGTGATGGTAGTAAAGACGGGTTTTATTTGTAATAATTAATCAGTAAATAAAAGAAAAATCAGTACAGTGGGATCTATTTCTATGGAAGAGATCCTTTAAGTCACTTAGTATCCAAAAGACAAAATATTGCAAAAACAATTAATAAGTTTTAGTTTTAGAAAGCTTCTTATTATTTTAAAAATCTAACTGTAGGCTTTCAAGATATTTCCATCATTTATTTATTTCTTCTCTTTAAAGAAACCGTCTCAGTCTCGTTTCTACTCGAGTGGGACGTTCAGTGTCTTTCCACTCCTCACTGGTGTTATTTGAATTTCCAGTGAATTCAAGGTCTTCTCACAGCACTTCATCAATGGAGCTGCGGTCTTTCACCTGATCCCGAGCCTTGTTTGAACAACTAACTAATCAGAGCAGTGAATGGTCCGCTTACGTACACTTCCTGTGGCAGCACTACATCTCTTTAATTAGCTCCAATTCTTTCATTGCAGAACAAACAACAGCATATGCCACTTGGTGACAGGCGTCAGCGGCACACAAGGACAGGACGGGACGGAGCTGCACCCGTAAACACCTGCCATCCAAAATAGAAATGTGATATGTGCTGCAAAAGGGTCACTGGGAGTCTTGAGCATTTCATCTGTAGAGCATTTAGAGTGATTGAGTCTTTTAAGAGGTCTGATAACATTACATTTATACTTTTCTTAATTCAAAATGTTTAAAAAAAAGACAGTTTAAGAAAAATACATCCAACTATTTCAGCAGTAGTTTTTTGTATTAAATTTCTTGCCTTTTCTTGCTTACCGTCTCTTACTAACGAATACCTGCATGTGGAGCTGCATGATATGAGGAAAATATATGATTACTTAGTTAAATGTATAGCTATAACATTAGTTCTTGTGATAAATAAATGTGGTATTAAAGTGTTCTCACTTCTGGCGTATTGAAGTAAACACAAAAGTCACTGAAGAATGATTTAGTTTAATATATTTTAAAGTGCATTTTCCTACTCTCTTTCCAACGAGTCCTCAAACCAAACAGTTCCAAAGACTGTTTGTTCCAAACCTCAAATAAAACCGCAGGAGCGTTTAAAAAATGGTGGCAGGGGGTGGACACGTTCTCATAGCAAATCATAACGGTTGCCTTTTTAAACACGTTGCAGTTTTGTTAAATCTTGGCAAAAGTCAGGGCAAAAAAGTACAGAGTTAGCCGTTACAGAAGATTGTTTAAAAAAGAAATATATTGGCACGAACTGCCAGAAGAAAGGTAGTTACATTGATACTCAGACGTTAAGTTACATAACTTGGTTTTACACTGGACTCCTGGGGGAGTGTCCTTTCTTTTTTTTTGACCCGCTCCTCCTGTGTGGACTTTGTCGTGCTTTATACTCCAGATCTTTGCTTCCCCCCCTTTGCTTTTAAAAGCTGTTATGTCACTTTTGCCTCGGCATCCTTCATTAAAACTTTATCCAGCAGAGGGCACCGCTAACTACAATTACAGGCCCTGATCAGCTGCTGCTTATATCATATTTTGGAGAATGATAATCTCTCTCTTTTAAAAAAACTTTTGAAATGTCCCTGATACTGCAGTTTTTTTTATATATTGTGCAGCTGTTATCAGCTTTGAGCAGTTGTGTAGGTTGTTGTCTTCATGAATGAGGACTTAAATGGACACTCACACTTTCAAATACTGTCACATTCATTCATTTAAGCAACCTATAGAATACTATTCAGACAAAAAACTATTTTTTTTTGTTATTATAAGCTTTTTTTTTTGTTTTTATGCATTTTTTTAGTGTTAGGATCAATCTCTTTAACCTGCTCCATAAAAGATGATATTTTAATATATACAGCCTTTCTACCTCGGCGTAAATCAGGTTTTGTTGGAGACGTGTTCAAAAAGACGTTTCACTGCCCTTATCAACTATGCTCACTATTTAGCATCCTTGCTGTCTCGTTTATTATGACAACACCCAAACAGATAAGGTGGTTGAAGAAGCAGAACAGGAAGTGAAGGCAAAATGCAAACACCAACGTCATCGCATCACTTCTTTGCGAGCAGGAAACGTCAGTGTCTTTGATATCCAGGGCTCACGGAGGGGAAAGTTTCATTGTGATTCTGTTGACAAGAGATAGAAAGCCAGGGGAACGCAGGAAATGAGCTGAAGGGGGCTTTGATTGCACCCAATGGCATCATGTGTCTTTATTAACAGGCCTTGACCAGGTGGTTGTGAATAGGCCGGGCCTTGGAATCAAAGGAGAGGGAACGTGACGCTGCACACGCATTCTTCACCCCTTCATTATCCCTCCTGCTCGCCCAGCAACAGGTACTACAACAGCGTCAGGGACATTTACACACTCAAGAAGGCTCCAGAACAGAAGCATACACACATTGGTCATTTTATTAAATCCGGGCTAAGACAGTCAGCATGTTTAATGACTGCTGTCTGTCATGAGAGGGCAGTTCATTCCTTCCACTGCCTTTTGATCCCACTTTAACACAGATTAAAGCTGTTTTTTGTTTTTTTTGCTGATTTGCATAACTTATTATGTTAGCCTATTTCTGCTAGTCAAAGAAAAACATAAGAAGAAAACCTATCCAAGCCAAATTATACAAATCATTATAAGACAAGTCATGCTAAGTCATTTTGGGATAAGTAACTTATTAAATTAATCAAATCAATGAAAAATATCAATATTTTCATTACTAAACCATTGTTTTTTTTGCAATATTAAGTCATTTTGTTACTTTAAAACAGCATTATGATGAAAAATATTGAAAAATAATGACTTAGTATCACAAAATAATGTCAACAGATTTTTATTTTGATTCTAGTTAAATGATCTATTTGCTATTATTTTTTACAAAAAACATTTTAAGAAAGCAAAGGATTTTAAGTCATTATAATAAAAAGAAATCTCAAAATGAGAAGAGATACTACGTTCATTATTTTCATTATAGGAGAATGTTTCTCATTGGTCAAATTCAATATTTTTCAGGATTTATTTCTCATCACATTGGTGTAAATGCTCCCTTGAACAACCTTTAGTAAACTATATTTAAAAAAAAATATGTGCATCAACCCTCTGGGTATGTCATGTGAAAAATAGTACTAGTAGTAGTACTAGGTGGTTACATAAGGACTTGTACATGATGTGAAATTTCAAACAAACGTGGGTCAAAAATAGCCCACATTTCACTGTAAGACAACATGTCAGGTCACTTAAGTGAACTGCGAGTTGTGCGGACCGAGGTAAACACAAAATGAAGTAACTGACATCCAGGATCAGCGTCAGAGGCCTGACACGCTTCTGAGACGGCAGCCGCACGAGGAGCGGCCTGCCGCGCGGTGTGCATGAAGTCAGATCATATCAAGCTGCTGTGAAGACTGGCAGGCCGTCAATGAGGTTTGGCAGGTCAGCGGGAAACATCTGGGCTTCACCCTGATCTCTGTGACGTGACACGCCCGCGAGCGACGCCCGAAGACGGAGCAACCAGGAAGTCACTGGCCACGAGCGCTTTGAAAGGCCAAGCACGATTACATCGACATCATTCTAACAACTTACAGCACAAACAGGACGTGACTCGCGAATCAAGGCACCTATGCGCACCACGAGTCTACTCGTGGTTCAGATCGTGTCCAGAGATGGCAAGATTAAAAAGACAGGGTCCTTTTCCCATAGGGTGATCTCTCGTACGCTCCGACCATTTCGGGATTTCCATGAGAAAGCGTGTTCTACATATCAATCCAAGCTTTAATTAAAAAGCTACTATATTCACATTCGCCTTCGTTAGCTTGCTGGAAATGCGCAGGTTGTCTTTCTCTTCTCCATGAGTGGGCGAAATGGTGCATTTGGAAACCAAATGAGATCATTGTTGCCGTGCTCGAGCCTTTCATCTAATTTTATTGTTGTTACCGAGTGACTGTCACCCTCTGGTAAACACTTGATGTTGTCATCAGCATTAGTACCATTACTCATATGCTTGGAAAGGTGACTCAATACACAGGCAAAGCAGTTACATCTGATGGTGAAATGTACACCACAAATATTAATGTATACTGTTGAGGATGCATTTCATGATTAAGCCTTGTGCATCCTGGTGGACATTTTTGGCCTTTTATTTGTCATTTTCTTCAGATTTTTAAAGTTCAACCTCAGCTCCTATAAAAGTCAATAATACGCTAAAATACAGACGCATGAACAACTAAGGACGAACCATAAAAACCCAGTTTCTCTGACCTCTATATGCTACTACTTTTCAAGTCAAATATGATATGAATTATTTACTATCCCTTTATTTAAACTTTTAAAAAATTTTTTTGTCAAATGTGGGAATTTTCTGCTTAGTGCAAAGATGATGAATCAGTAAAATCTTTTTTTTAAAAAGATTATTTTTTATTGACTCTGTTTTTTAATACAAAAATACCATTCACAGAACAATAAAAAAGAAACAGAAACAAAGCTGCTAAACTCACAATATAAAAAAAAAAGTCCTAATAAAGTCTTTGTGACGCTCGTGATGGTGTGACATCCTCCTTTGGTCTTTCCAGTGGAAACCCAAATAGCGCGACCTGAAGCAGCACTTCGGAGGGGAAATAGAAGCTGCTATTAAAAGCAGTGATGAGAGTCTGCACGAGTGCTGAACACTGATCTGCTGGGTGCCTCAGACAGGAAACTGTTTCCTCACCATGTCTGCCATTTGGGGATCAGTGTCTGACAGCGCGGACTGCAGGTGCTGAAACTGCACGAGAGAAGGAAGGGAGGGGTGGAAACATCATGTTTATTTTCCACTGGAGCTGCTGGTGCACAGCGGCACTCCATCACACGTCTCCAACTGACAAAAAAATCCTTTTCCAGCTGTCTGTGGTGCCTTTTGTTAATGGCAACACATACAGCTGTTTGCACAGAATCGGGTTATTAGAGTAAGTAGGAATTAACTTGAAATAATACATCCATTTGTCAATGGGTCTATGGATTTATATATAAAAAGTATGAAACAAATATTTAAAAGTATATGAGCAGCTGTCATATTTGTACCTCATTCCTACTTGAATACAACATGTTCTGATTAGACTTGTGAAAAAGCACTTACTGCAGTCTTGAAGTTCGGCACCAAACTGTCCGCAGCTGTGAGAGCAGTCTTCTCCGTGAGGTAACCTCTCTTCACTAAATCCGCCACAGTGTCCTACGAAGAAAACAAAACATTTCAGGTTCAACTTCTGCTATTATTCTGCTATTTATCTGCTATTTAACAGTCTTAGGAACAATCTGGTCCACCGGAGAGGCTTTTTCTTCGTCTTTGGTTTCATTACCTTTGGAATCTGAATGCAGATGTCGGCTAGAAACTCAGCTGTGATGTCTGCGAGAGTCTGAAGCTGTTCATCTTTTGTGTCTTCTTCGCTGGTGCTGTTTTGTTTGCCCTCGCTGTGGTACTGAAGCACCCGTAAAATGGTTCCAATAAGGGGAACACCTGGAGGAAAAAGACAGTGGTAATTGCACAAAACCCATCAAATAATTGATCAAATCTGGGCAGATGTCCTATTTTGAATGTATTTATTTCTACATAATACAACCTTTTTTTAAAAGCTTTGATTTGTCTCAGCCCTAATCCTGTAACATACATTTTAAAAGTCATAATATAAGCATAAAGGTACAACTACACACACGCTAAATAAACATTCAGTGTCCTACGTGCATTGGAAAAAGTAGATCTCAGGGCCTGATGTCATTGTGTTACAAAACTTACTTGTGTCACTTCTGCTGTGCCACTGATCCTGGCATCTGTGAAGAGCCTGCAGCACCGCAAACGCCTGAACCAAAATGCTCTTCTGCTCCTGCAGAACGACTGGAAGGTCGGTTGGCTGGCAGAGGTCCTCACACACGACCTCACACACAAAGTCCCACACTGCTCTGCCGGGTCCATCAGGGGCAGCTACAACACACGATCACACAATGTTTTGTCTGTTAAGAGGTTATTTCAGTCTTTTGAAAGATTTTACTGAACTGACAATTACGGTAAACACCTTTACTCATATTTGTTTTTATTATTAAATCATTTTGGTGGCAAAATTCTTACCAAAAGTCTGAATTCCCTCATCTATGGTGGTGAGGAGCTGCAGCGCATGAAGGTAAACCTCTAAGCCATTCGGACTCTCTGATCTGTGGAAGCAATGAAATACTGTCAACTAAATCATCAACATCATAAATCCCATGTGTTTTGTTTGAACTCTGCTGTATCAGACCGACAATAAATAATAGATTGTTTTGTAGGCAGTGTCAATATCAACAAATATCTTCGATTTGCAACTATAGAAATGTATGCAACTTGTTTCATTATCCAACTCAAGATACTTTCTATGAAAATAAATTCTACTCCTGTTTTAAATCAATCTGAGGCTTTAACCACTGCAAGTTTTAAAACATTCTCCACAATTAAAATTTCCAGATTCTCACCTGAGCTGCTTTGCCGCCTCAAGAAAACATGAGGTGACATCCAGGCGGCGTTCAGCACCATCCTCCTCCTCCTCCTCCTCCTCCTGCTGCTCCTCACTTGGTTGAGCTGTGATCCAACTCTTCATCAGCTCTTCATCAAGGTCAAACAGCTTATCAACTAACTCTCCAACCTTCTCAAGCAGGTCAGCTGTAAAACACAGAATATGACTGATATTAACCGTTTTAGAAAGCAAACACAAGGTTACAAAAGCAGTTAAAGCTGCCCTGTGGAGTTTATGTGTAAATGAACAAAAATCATGATTAGTTAGTGGGCATCTTTGAGGTCAAATGTTTGAATGCATTCCCCTCGTCTACAATTTTTAAAAGCCAGATTAGTAGTATTAGTATTTAAAATCCAGTATTTTACTTCCAGGGTTACTCAAGGTCAGAAGCTCCACAGGGAACCTTTAAGATAAACAGCTTACAGGGACTTTGACTTAATGTAGGTCATCCTGGTATGTCAAACAGATTTTTTAATCACACCAGTAACACATCACCGGTTTGTGAAAAAGAAAAAGAGTAAAAAGCACTTTACTGTTGGTGGAACTGCACATGATGAAGAGGAGACTGGAGCGCACAGACGTCTGCTGGCGTATTCTCTGAAGCCACAGAGAGCAGACGTCTTTCTGAGAGACACAAGTCAGCAGCAGTCTGCAGACACCATCGGACAAGATTAATACTTCACTGTCAGTCTTTGTGTCAAATGTCTGCAGAAAACGCAAATGTCACCTGCTGGTTTCCAGAAGGGTCGGAGGATCTGTATCTCCAAGAAGAAGCAACAGCACCGCACTGTGGCCACACAAGGAGTTGCATTCATTACAAAGACTCACAACAGTGTGCAAAATCTCTTAGGAGTTCCACATGATGACTTTTACTTACCCTAAGTCTTCATTTTGGCTCAGAGTCAGACACGTGTCAGGAAAACAAGCAATATTCCCCAGGATTCCCACACAGATTTCCTAAAGAGCAAGAGAAAAATCAATGACCTGTCATTGAATTACAGCATCAAAAATGTAAATCCATGACGTAGAATGATATTTTGACAAAGAATGTAGGAAGTGGAAAGGATTTCACTCACTGTGAGACGTGGACAACGAGATTTGGCTATCACCCCGAGAAGGATATCTGTAGCTTTGAATTCCTGCAGAAAACCAGCCACATCCTGTACAAGGTTTGAAAATAAACCGTCAGGAGTTAATATCACATGAAATTACATGATTCAAATCAAAGAGAAACATAGACTCAATTTACAGTTTATTATGTTCACCGAGCCAAAACTGCTTGATAGCCATTTTAAGGATGAAGTTTGTGGTTAATTCTTTATTTCGCATTATACTGAAAGTTGTTTCCGTTATTTTGTCCACCCCATTGATACCAATGAGAGTAAGTTAAACAACAGGAATACATCAACCACATAACATCACCACAAACCACATCCTCCAATGGCCATCAACATTAAATCACTTCAGCTTTAAAAAGTTTAAACAAAAAAAACAAACATTCTGACTTCAGGAGGGTTCAGGATTTATTGCAGGATTGTTTGTTAGACTGCATTAGTTTTAGCAAGGTGTACCTAAAAAAAGGTGAAGCTAACATGGGACACAGGTGATTTATTCTACCTTATCCATTGCCATGTCCCAGACTCTACATAGATCCTCCTCATCATCATCAGGGAGCTGCATCTGACCTTCAGAGTCCGTCTCCGAATGCTCTGTGACCATCTGCAGGAAATGACCATTAGGAAATGTTGTGATATGATGTTACTAGTGAGGCTGGATGGATCAAGCAGGGACATTAGCAACAACATCCCTTTTCATAAACACTCTACTGACATGTATGAGACGAGTCAGGGTACTGAACAGCCAGTGTTTGCTGTAAACGGTGTCTCCAATGGCGTCCAAATCTCCGTCCTCCTCTCCATCCCCTGCGTCTGGGGGAGGTGATGGGTTACGGTCCATTTCAGGAGTCTGTGCTCCAGCTGGAGACGAGGATCTCTCAGTTTCCACTTTGTCAGCACCATCAACAGAACCATCTGGAAAAAAAGTAGTGGCACGGATAAAAGCTGGGTGATATGACCACATACCATGAGGTTTATGTCTTAATTTATGATAGCACAGAACAAAAAGACATTTTTTGGAATCATCATCACATTCCCAGGACCAGTAAAAACAGACATCTTATCTGGCCAGTTTATTAGATACTCTCAGCTAAAATGCAGTCTAATAGTGCATTCCTTCAATAAATCCGACATTCGTCAAGGTAATAATATAAAGGTTTCATTCATTCAACTTCATTGTCATTTTGGAGGCTGTAGTCTGTGGTGGTGTTGGATTATATAGCGTTATGTTGAGATTAACATATTCTGTTCACCCTATTTCTTTTAATTAATTGTCAATGAAATAGCAGAAACACCGAAACAGTTTTGTGTGTCTGTAAAATGGTAAGTTATATCACCTATCACCAACACTGCTGCTAGGATAATCGCTCTCATTACACCCAGCCCCACTGACTTAGATAATAAATCCTTTACACGCATTGCACTTTCAATAGCCCAGGACATCCGTCACCCACTCAATCACCTCCACAGTGCTTTCTCTCTGGGACAATAAAGTCTTATGTCTAAAGTCTAAGTTTAGCTAGCAGATGTAAACTCCGATATTACAGCGGATCAAGCTGTCATAATAATAAAGACTACTTCTTTCATGTCAACTCACCCATAATGACCGGTCTCTACAATCGTAGCTATCTGGTAAACATTAAATATAATATCATCGCATGTTTTTAACTTGTCTCTGTAAGATTTCAGTTTCCAGGCGACATTTCAAACAGCCTCCATTTAGCACAACTTATTAAATGCGCATGCGCGAATTGTCTTCTTCTTGTGGTGGACCAACTGAAGTTTGAAAGAATGCTGCCACCTGCAGGGCGCAGAGGGAACTACAGAGGCTGTTTCAACAGATGGTAAAGTATTGGTATATGTTTTGTTAGAAATATATACAAATGAAACAGGACTGAACTCAAGGGTGAATGGTTAGTTATCAGCCTCCTGAACTGTTTGTCTATTACTTCCCCTACAAATCCTTTGAATGTTTACGTTATCCTCACCATACAACACATAAAAAGGATCCAGTCTGATCTTCAGCCTGAAGTTTGCATAGACTTAATGCTAATCCGATTTTCACTTGTTACTCAAATTAAAAGGAAACTAAATACAGGTAAATCCCTAACTGAAACTCATTATAGTAAATATAAAAAAAATGTTGTTTTTTTAAAGCAAAATGTCAGAATTTCGAAAAGCTTCTCAAAAGTGAACATTTGTTGGTTTTCTTAGTCATCTACTATAGTAAACTGGATCTCTTTGGGTTTGTGACTGTTAAATGGACAACACAGACCATATCACAGCTCTTGGAACTTAAAGGCAGCAACTATTTGACATTTAAAAAAGACAAAATGTTAATGTAAATAATTATTCATGGCTGATCTAATAATTACTTTGGCACTAGCATCAGCTGCAAATAACTAAAAAGGCATGAGGTCTCAACCAAACCTTCTCATGCTGTTTGTTTTCTCTGTGTTATTACAGACATGCATGTTCTCTTTGCACACACCTCTCCCTCTCCAAATATTTTGAGACGCCGTACTAATCTTCCTCTGTAATTAAATATTTAATTAAGCCTGATACTAACTAGAGATTGATATTTTCTGTAACAGAACCTGTGTCAATGTTCATGCTCTTTTTTTGAAGTTAATTTCTGATTTTTTGTTAATACAACTGACAATTCATTGTACAAACATGTTTGGACTGAGAGATATGCCCTCTCCTCCCACCTATGATAACATTCAGTAGGTGTACACCTTAAACTACAGAAGGAAAATATACAAATAATAGAAAATGATCAGTATTGGTGATAGTTTTAAAGTTGTGTCTGTTTTTAAATAGCATATCAAATAGTAACTGCGAAAAATTAACCTTCATTTACATAATGAATTAGAGGGAATTGGCTCTGTCTGCATAGTCTATATTTGATATGAAATCGGACACTTTAAATTTGGTTCAGTGCAGTTCCTGAAAAAGTTCTTGAAACTTTTATGACGATAATCATATTCTATCCATTATCTTTGACCAAATGGAGTTAAAATAACCTCCTGAACGTATTTTAGCCTTTAAAAAATATAAAAGATTGAATTCATGTATAAAAATACCGCAGCAAACAAATGTTTGACTATTTTTTGTTCCTGATATTCCTCTTTGTTAAAGCTTCCCACACGCTGCCTTAAAGCATCATTTCAGTCTGTTTTATGGGAAATGACGGAGAGTCTTGGAAGTCAAATAGAAATATGTCAACACGGATTACAAAATCTTGAATAGTTCCACCTCTAATCAAAACTGTCCTGGGGTAATTTGGCGAGTGTGCTGTCCTCCCTGGATCAACACTGCATCAGGCTTCCAGACAGGAACAACTGTACGCCTTCCTCATCGTGCAGCTGTTCAAAGACCTGTTTGCACTTGGAGGAGCTTCCACTGAACTGATATGCTTGTTGCCAAGATATAACCGATGATAAGACAAATGTATAAACAGTTTTTATAAGGCAGAACGTGCGTAATGAAGCTGGCGTAATTAATGAAGTTCAACTAATCCTCTCACCTATAAGAGAAAGAAAACTGATGGATGGTAATCTGTTCAAACATCTGCTGACCAGTAACATCTAATCATTTGTTTACGTGTCGATTAATGTCTTTCAAAGAGTTTTCAATAATTAAATGATGTGTGAACAAATGGTTACTGTGCCCACAATAAAAACTCACTGTCATGGTTTTGTCTGTCTGCTGGAAAGCTCAAGTCTGTAGCTGCAGTGTCATGTTACGTGATGGCATGTTACATGATACTGCAGGTACAGATGGAGGTAATCAAGGATGTTATAAGTCAGTGGTGCATCCTGGGCTGTTCAGGAGCCAGATGTAATCTGATAATGCAGTAAACTGTCCTGCCCCGTTAAAACAAACATTTCATGTCCTGTTGTCTTTTTCATATTCAAATGACAATACAATTCCTTTGTAATGTCCCAGACAATTAGTTTCCAAAGAATAATTCAGGTCCTTGGACGACTCATTGTGTCCTGTAAAGTTTTCTGATATTTACAAATGAATGGATTACAATTCAGCTTCGACCCTGATACTTAAAAGCACAATGTCAAGCCAAATCAACTGCTTTAGAAATGATTTAATTATTAATCCAACGTTTCCAGTTCCATGATAAACGTCTGTCATGTTATGAATATTTTGGTTAAATTCCAACATTCCCTTTTTTTTAAAAACTAAAATAATATTTGAGCAGATATTCTGTAGATTTTAGATTAGGTAACAGTAAAGTTTCTAATTAACATTAAAGTAAGAAAAGAAAAGTAAAACAGCATGAATGCTTGCTTTATGATTATCTAATATGTTTATTACACTCTCTAGAGTGTCATTCTAGGGAAAATGTGTATAAAATGGTTTTGTTATAGCAGAAACCAGCGCCTGATAGTATATAAGTCACTGACAGGTCACAGATTGTCCCCCAAAATCAGTGTATGTTTTTACAACGTGCAAACATGTTTAAACTGATGTTGTCTTCAAAATAAACTCACAGTTTGCAGATCTGTTCAATAACTTCCACCAAAACCTACAACATGCTAACACAGACAAATGAGCTGTCTCATGATCAACTATAGAGCTAAATCTGTACATGTTAACACATTTTTTTGAGCTCACAATATACAAAAAGTGACATTTTTAGACCTTATTACTAAGAAAAGTGATTACCCTGAAAAGAGAGTGGATAGATTTGTTAATTATCCACCCGTCAATCAAATATAAAGCAGCTGGCAAACAGGCCGATTGTTTGAGCACAGTCGACGTTTGAGGTTATTATAAGTCGACACCTTCATTATTCAGGTCATGCTTACTCAAGAGATATTTACTCTATTGGTCCATGTATTTATTTATGCTCCTCAAAGTGTCCCGTTGTCTTAATTTTATTTTATTTTGCTATTATCACCGCTAAGGAAGTTATGTTTCAAACCTGTTGGAAGGGGGGCATGGGCAAAGGAAGAAACCATTACATTTGGTAATCACAGGACAGATAAACATATTATTTTTCACTTTT
>CAFUXE010000874.1:23604-35146 GCA_903364295.1 Serranus cabrilla | reverse complement strand
TGTGTTGCATTTAATTTTTGAATGAATAGATCAGGAAAATCCTCAAGTCAGGAACGTCAGCATTGCAAGACGAGGCATTCCTCAGCAGAATCTGCGACTCTGCAACCAGCCTGTGAGAGAAGTTGTTAACATGGTCATTACTATTAAAATACACGCTGTAATCCTTCCTGGAAATCAAACGTCAGGATGCGCTGTTGACACAGGGTTGGTCTTTCATGTGTCAGTAATCTCTACATGCCCGTCCTGTGCAGGGTTGCGTGCTGAAGCATCACCCAGCTGACGCTAACATGGGGCGTGACGGACAATAATCCAATGATAAAGAAATATTGTTTCCTGTTTAATCACGCCATAACACAATTCTTACAGCAATTATGGCTGCTAAGTCCTCATCACTAATTTAAAAAGCAGTGGCTAGTTGCACAAAGCATCTTAAGTTTTCTCCTTCAGTTTTACACTTAGAGTTTAGTTTTTCCTTTGCTTAGGATCAGACTGCACAGAATCTCTTAACAGGTTTCCTTAGTCAAGGAAACAGTTTGTGTAATTACGGCACCGTTAGAGATTTGCAGTAGCAAAATTCTTTACTTTCAATAGAGAGCAAACAAAGTGACATATTTTTGAAGGCCAAACCGGAAGTTTCTGATGCTTACAGGTTTTTTTCAGCAGGATAATCTGCACAAATGAACACCACTTTTGTTATGTTTGAAGCTTTAATGCAGCCAACAAATAGTAAAAAGCTAATGTTATGCTATCACCGGTCACATGACTTCGACGTCACAGCCGTTAGTGTCAGACAAGCCAACCAGCAGTTATAGCATGCTAGCAAAACAGTAGCCTTACAAACTGTTTAAAACATAATTTACCATATGAAAGTGTTTGCAAGAGCACTGAAAAACACGCCTAGAGGCTGTGAGGCTCTAGACTAGTAAGAGAGTTGCTGTACGTGTCCGGCGTGATGACGTTTAATATCCCCGACAGTCACTAGTAGTGGTTTCATTTAGCCACTTGTTAGCAACAACCTTTTCAGGACATGTAAAAACTTCACAAGTAAGGGTATTCAGACAGACAGACAGACAGACAGACTAATACCAAACTGGAAAATTGCTGATTTCCTGAAATCCTCATTCAGTTTGAGACGATACACCCCTGTGCACTCAAATGCTGACTTACTTCCAGGTTGATGAACTCGTTCCTGTGGCGCCCAATGGAGAGCTAAGTTGCTAAAATGGCAGATGAGAGGAAAAGATAACCAAATTGGTCAGTGGAAGAAAAAAAATCATACTTCTAAAAGAATTCAGTAAAATTAAAAAGTACATTTGATCCAGCAATACCAGCAAACATGAAGCAACGAATGTGGAAGGAATATTCAACCAAAATGAATTCAAGGAGTTTAGTTAAGTGGTCCATTCTTTGGACCACTTCTTTTTTGTTTTTTTTGTTCTGGCTAAAAACGAAATAAATAATTATTGGAAGGATTCTAACATAACATGTAGGATTGACTTGGGCAGTCCACGGCCTAGAGGTTAGTGAAGGCTTGTAACTGAGGGTTGCGCAGAAATGTGCTGCACTGCTCCTTGCATGGTGTGTAAAATAGGATGGGTAAATGCAGAGGCTTTCATTTTGTTACAGTTAATCATTAGGTGGTTGAGTGACAGTCAGAGTTACTTTAGATTTTTTCCTTACTTTGGTTGTTACGGTCCTCTTTGTGCTATCATTTTTAATTTAAGGAAAGTAAACACTTATTTAAGGTGCTTAGTGCCACCAGTCCAATTTAACTGAAATCATTCACAGCAACTGTCCCATATTTCATCCAGAACTAACGACTTATCAAAGAATAAGTTAAATATAATAAAACCAGCACACTGTCAACAAAGCTGTTTTATTGCAGCCCATTCCTTACGGAGTAAAATGAAAGTGCATATTTGTTCAACTGAGCGATAAGGAGGATGTAGGAATTCTATACTTGGACTTTCATGACTACAACAAACAGCTGACATGTCTAAGCAAATAAATGTTTCGACAGAAGGCGTGAGAAAAAAAAAAATGTGCGTCCAATACCGATATAAAGGGCTGTCAAGTGCATTCTGACTATTACCTGCTTTGGTGACAACAAGTCCACAGTGGCAACCATGAGGTGGGAGTGTGTGTGGTTGTGTTTCCTTGCTCTGTGTGTAACCAGTACCATCGATGTCCAAGCCAGACAGGGTATGACAACTCAATGGATCATTCTGCTTTATCTATACATTAAATAATGTATCGCATGGTCTCCTATAACTCTAACTGTCTGTACAATCTTTCCCCAGTTTCCAACCATGTGAGCAGCATCTGCAGCACCTGGGGCAGAGAGCACTTCAAGACCTTTGACGGAGACGTGTACCAGTTCCCTGGTATGTGTGAGTACAACCTGGTCTCCGACTGCCACGAGTCCTACCAGGAGTTCTCCGTGCACATGAAGAGGAAGAACCAAGATGATTACCCGACTGTCGTTCACGTGGTGGTCACCATCAATGACCTCCTGTTCTACCTCACCAAGGACGGTGTGGCTGTGAATGAAATCCCGTGAGTCGAAAGCAATGCAGCCGGTGAAATCACCTGTGCTTCGCTTTTAAATCTTTGTGCATAAAATAAAAATGAAAACCTTTTTTCCCAGTGTCAAACTGCCGTACTACAATTCAGGAGTACAAGTGGAAAGAAATGCTGTTTACATCAAGCTCCAGTCTAAAGTCGGCATCACTGTCATGTGGAACGGAGACGATGCGGTCATGGTAAAACTTTAGACACAAGTTTAAGGCCTAGAGACACATACAGGAGACTTTACGGAGTGCTTTGTTGTACATTGATAAGTAACTTTTTTTGAGATTGGAACACGTTTTTCCCTTTCCTACAGTCATGCCTTTACAATTTTAATGCATTTTTTTAAGTTTCCTGGGAGGACATCAATTAGCCAGATTTGTCTTTTAGTCAGTTATTTTTCTTGATTGAGTACAAACATGACAGACACAAATAAACTGATCAGACACCGTTATTTTACACGTATATTCAGTGGATGTAATATTACAAGTCAAATATAATCCACTGGTGTTCTCTTTGCTTTCCTTTTGTTTAAGTGTTATTCATACTGTGAGAAACTTCTTATCCATATTTGCTTTGTTGTAGGTGGAACTGGATTCAGATTATGTGAATCGAACTTGTGGACTTTGCGGAGACTTCAACGGTGTTCCTGTGCAGAATGAGTTCATTCATAATGGTAGATATGGTTGATCACAATATTTATTAACATTTTTCTACAACCACCCGTTGTATCTGTGACATTATAATTACAATTGAATGCAGGGCGTAAAATCAGCCCCATTGAGTTTGGCAACAAGCAGAAAGTCCACCGTCCAAACGAAGACTGTGAGGACCCCTTCGAAGAGGAAGAGGAGCCCGTGAAGGATGTGCCTGAATCCTGCAAAGAGTTTGTGAGTTTAATATGCACCTAGAGCTAGTAACAGTGATCTGGTAATACACACAGGTAATAACTCTTTATTTCTCTTTTAGGAAACCACCTGTAAACAGATGCTGCATTCAAAGGACTGGAGCTCCTGCACCGCTCTGATTAACCCCGGACCGTACATCCAGGCCTGTGTGCAGGACATGTGCGGCTGCACCAACAGCACAGATGACTTCTGCGTCTGCAGCACGCTGTCCGAGTTCTCTCGACAGTGTTCCCACGCAGGAGGGCAGCCTCCCAGCTGGAGGACTCCTCAGTTCTGTGGTAACTTTTCCACTATTAGAATAATGTTTATTTTTTATAAGGTGCGGGACAGAGAGAATGATAAAGCATAATATCGGTGGCTAAAAGTGCAACTTAACACGCATAAAAATCACACTTTTATCAATAGTCAGTTTTTGAAAAATTAGGAAAAATATGAATATTATGTTTATTAAATATCTTCTACATTTACTTTTTTACTCTGCATATGTGTTCATATCTTTGATATTCAGCTTATGAGTTCACAGTTACCAAAAACTGTTTTTTGTTTGCGCTAAGATACAGCTCATTCTGAGGTTCTTTACTTAAATATTTCTACTTTTTTTTCTACTCCACTACATTTTGAGGTAAATAGTATAGTTTTTACTCCACTATATTTATCCGCCAGCTTTCATTACTTTTCATGACAAGATTAAACATCAAAAATATAATTTTTTTTTAACCTAATAACAGTATATTAAATAGTTAAAATGAGCCTTAAATGCATCAATAATAATAATCTGATAAAATATTTAGAAAAATCTGAGTGGGGCAATTCTGCATAATATGTTCTTTTACTTTTGATACCTTAAGTACATTTTGATGCTGGTACTTTTTTCATTTTCACTGAGTTAAGTTTTAAATGCAGGACTTAAAATGGACTAATGTATTTAAAACTACATAAAATCAAGGAAAAATAAGTACACATACAGATAAGGAAGAACTCCCACTCCCAGCCTTGATACTCTATTGAATAACTCACATAAACTCACACCGATTCATGTTAACTGTTCTGTATCCTCACAGCTAAAGAGTGCCCGTTCAACATGGTTTACGAAGAGAGCGGCTCGCCCTGCATGGACACATGCTCACTTCTCGACACAAGCTCACTGTGCGAGGACCACAAAATGGACGGCTGCTTCTGTCCTCCTGGTTGGTGCTGTTTCACTTTTTTTATTACCTATAAAGATTCTTTAATATTTCATCTTGTTGATGTCACGTGTGTCTCCTTCAGGAACTGTGTATGATGATATTTCCATGAGAGGCTGTGTTGCTCAATCTGAATGTCAGTGCAAACACAATAAAATCTACGAATCCGGGGAGGTGTACCGACAGGACAAAGAGGAATGGTACGTCAGATATTTCACCAAGGTTATATTTCGTCCTTGTAATGGTGTGTTTTTATTGTTAACTTTCAAAATGTTTGGGTTCTTTCAGTACATGTGTTGAGGGTCGATGGGCGTGCAGGAGCCTGAATGCACCGGCCACGTGTGCGGTTGAAGAGGGTTCACATGTGACCACCTTTGATGGGAAAACCTACAACTTTCATGGAGACTGCTACTACACCCTCGCCAAAGTGGAAAGCAAGGTGAAAATTAAATGGCAGAAGATACTTACACAGCTGGTGTAAAAATAGATATAATTGTTTTTTTTAATTTAATTACACTCACTCTGTTTATTTCAGGATGAAACCAGTCCGAAGTTTACCATCCTGGCTCAGTTGGTGCCGTGTGTAAATCAAGAGTTTGACACTTGTCTGAAGAGCCTTAAAATCCTGCTGAACAATGACAGAAACAATGTGAGTTGTCACTTAAGAAGAGCCGTTTATAAATTCACACTGATATCTGCAACGCTCATATGACTGACTGTGTTTTTATTCAGGTGTTAATGTTCACTTCTGATGGCAAAGTGAAGCAGAACATGCAGACCCTCACGTTACCTTACAACTCAGGTGGGTCAGATAATAAGAAACTCTGAATAAAACTTGTTTTTCCCTTTTTTTTATAAGCCTCTTTACCTGCTTTAAATGGCCTTTTATTTCATTCTTAAATCTCTTACTGTTACGAACAGTAATAAAGGGACTGAAACATGCTATTGTCATCTTTCTTATCTGACTGCTTTTGTGTTTATCCAAAGGTGACATCAACGTATTCCACGCTTCATCCTTCCACATCATCCTTCAGACCAGTTTCGGCCTGCAAATTCAGATCCAGCACGTTCCTCTCATGCAAGTCTATGTCAGCCTGGAACAGAGCTACAAAACAAAGACGCGTGGTAAGTTTTTTATTTAAACATTTTTTAGGGGATACTTTGTATTTCATGATTTTATTATAAACATTCATTGTCCTCCCACCATCTCTGAATCCAAGGAAATAAACAAACCAGCACAGTTTATACAACCTAAAATATACATGAATGAATGTAATTGGTGGTGGCGTGCATTTGGCTTTAAATATACACCCTCGGTATCTCCTGCTCTCTTTCTATATGAATAAAACTGTGAAATTTAGTTATTTCACACTACTGCAACCCTTAATTCTCACTGTTTAGTATCTGTTTGTTTTTTTTATCTCATTATATCTTAAACAAATAATCAAATTCATACGACTTGTCGCATTACATTAATTGACGCTACCAATTTCTCCTATTTGTGGTTTCAGCCAACTCTAAAATTTTTACCTGATTCTAACTGTAAGGTATTTGTTTTTTCAGGGTTATGTGGGAACTACAACATGGTCCTGTCTGATGACATGAAGACTCCTCAGGGAATCGTGGAGGGAGCAGCAGCAACTTTCATAAACTCCTGGAAGGCTAACCTCATGTGTGAGGACAGAGAGGAGAGACTTGAGGATCCCTGTTCCCTCAGTGTGGAAAATGGTAAGAAAAAAAAGAATACTGCTTGATTATTTTACTTTTCTCTTGTTTTTCCTTAAACCAAAATACTTATTTTTTAGTCCCCAGTGCGTTGTATTTATAGCAATAAGACGATTAATAGATTGTAGATATTTAAAAAAGTTTATGTTTCCCCAGAGATGTATGCTAAACACTGGTGCGCCCTGCTGCTGAGTCCAGACAGCGCCTTTGCACAGTGCAGTTCAGTTGTGGATCCTGATATGTACTACAAGGTACTGCAAAACCTTTCAGTTCATCTTTCATTGGATTGCATGTTTTAAGGGACTGTGATTCTCTGACAGTGTTTGCGCTCTCCTGCAGCGATGTACTTATGCCAGCTGTAACTGTGAGAAGAGTGAGGACTGCCTGTGTGCCGTCCTCTCCTCCTACGCTCGGGCGTGTGCATCAAAGGGAGTGTTCCTGACAGACTGGAGAGAGAGCGTGTGCAGTAAGGATTCCTTTCATTATGTAGTGTGAACATTAGTGAAGATTCCTGGAGTTTGAACACTTTTCCTTTCATCAGTTAGTCCCACTACACTCAGAAATGTGTTTTAAGTAACCATCCTCCCATTGTGCACAAAACAGATAAATACACGAGGAGCTGCCCGGCCTCTCAGAGCTTCTCTTACACTCATCAGAGATGCCAGCTGAGTTGCAGCTCACTGGGCACAAGGCAGCAAAGCTGCTCCTCTGACTTCCTGCCTGTGGACGGCTGCTCCTGCTCTGAAGGGTTCTACCTTAATGAAAACGGCATCTGCGTCCCATTGGAGAAATGTCCCTGTTACCATAACGACGTATACATCAAGTCTGGAAAGTCCATCAGTGTCAAAGACGAGCACTGGTGAGTCAGCTGTTTGCATTGTGATGACATTGGATTTTGATGATTCTAGACTAAAGGTGTGAATGTAATGCCTGCACTTTATAGGATTTATTCTAAATACATATGTTTTCTCTTACTGTACCTTCAGTGCTATTTATCAGTCTAGTTGTAGATTGTTTTGATGAGTTGTCTGCATTCTCTCAAATATTAAGAAACTCTGAGGCACTTCACCTGTGGGGCAAAAAATACATTTGAAAAACTGAACAGCAATGTCACGTTCCTGACCCAGAATCCTGACCCAGTTACTCAAGATAATCCACAGACCTCGTAATGAGCAGTTTCATGTGGGAACTTTATGAGAAAGAAAACAGTTCCTACATGAAACTGCTCGTCTTTGTGTTGTGTTGCATCTTATATCTTTGCTGTCTGTTTCCAGCGTGTGTACCAATGGAGTGCTTCATTGCCATTCTTGGAGAATCCGCTCATCAGGTGCGTTTTTTTTTTTTTTTACCACAACACAAGGTTGACTCTGATCCTGGTCTGGTTGTTAGTATGTATATTAAATCAGTTTCTACTTCCTCTACAGCATGCCGTTCTCCTAAAATGTTCTTCAACTGCTCCGCTGCGACCACAGCAGAGCTGGGACAGCACTGTGCTCGAACGTGTTTAAATCTGGACAGCAACGACTGTGTGAGTTTCAAATAACTGGATATGGATCTCTGTGGTGGACAGTGTGTCATGTGCAGCATTGTGTATAGTGTAGTTTAGTGTGGTCCTCCAGAGCCCCTATCCTGCATGTTTTAGATGTCTCCCTCTTCCAACACACCTGATTCAAATGATCAGCTCATCAAGTTCTGGAGAAGCCTGATAACGATCCGGATCATTTGAATCAGGTGTGTTAGAAGAGGGAGACATCTAAAACATGCAGGACCAGGATTGGGCACCCCTGGTGTAGTTACCAGACAGTTATTTCAAATAGCATGTTTTCTTATTTTCTACCTCTGTGATCTTTGTGTCTTCCCAGGAATCCACTGAGTGTGAGTCCGGCTGTCGGTGTCCAGCTGGTCTGCTCGATGACGGCAAAGGCTCCTGTGTGAAACAAAACGAATGTCCATGTCAGCACGATGGCCACATTTATGCCCATGGAACACAAGTCCCTCATCAGTGCAACACCTGGTATGCTTTTGTTCATAATAAGACATCTAGCAAAGCATAAATATTATCATGTTTGCCTGCATCTTTTACTCAACTGCAGTAATCACAAGACTATAATATGTTTCACCGTGTCTGATCTAGTACCTGCAAAAGTGGAAGTTGGAAGTGCAGTGAGAAAAAATGTCCACAAACGTGCTCTATTTATGGGAGCGGTCACTACAATACATTTGATCAGAAACCGTATGGCTTTCAAGGAAAGTGTGCTTACGTTGCTGTTAAGGTAAACAAAGCACCACAACTGTCTTCACTCATTCTCTGCTGCCTATATAAGACACACTAAGTAGTGAGCAGTAAATTGGTACATTTACTCATCATCATTTAGTGTCATCATCACAAGTAAAATGTCAAACTAACAAATAAATAACAAGGGATTTTGGACAAGTGAAAAATTTTGCTTAACTTAAAATGTTTTATAAGTTTTCATCTCTGAAAGTCATAAATATGACATTTGGCTTGGGATGATATGAAACTTTCATTCTTGAAATGACCCTAATAACCAGCTAAGTGTGCTTTAAAAAGTCGGGTAGATGTGTGGCAGTTGAAAATAAATCAGGAAATCTATGTAGGGCTGTACATTAACAAGCTTGATATTCACAATTATCCCAATTATGGAAATTCAGCACAATCACCATACTGTGATTGTTTCTCAATTATCACAATAACAATTATTAAACAGTTATCTGCAATAACATTGTATATTTTCACGTCTCTATATGGCATTTATACAATTATAATTTATTATTAATCTTGAACAATAAAAGATAATCAATATTCTGTCTGTTTTCTTACATTCACTTTAAGATAACTGCTCGTTATAATAATAAATGTGAATTAAAATGCAGTTAACTATATAATCTTGCTCTCTTCGGGATCAGTTACACTTTTATTTAGTGTTCTAGCTTTTCTTTAACAACCTGAAAGTATGATTAACAAGTGGTCTTTTTCTACAATAAAGTAAACATGGAAAAATGTTTAATGAGTTTATTTCTTGCTTTTTTTAAAGAATAACTGCGCCAATAAAACAGTACAGGACAGCTTTGGAGTCATCACAGAAAATGTACCATGTGGAACTACAGGCGCCACCTGCTCCAAAACTGTCAGAGTCTACCTGGGGGTAAGACCTCGTACCAACAACCGATACGCATTCTGTGTCTGAAATACTCAATATAATAATAAAAAAAAGTTAATATAGTTTCTATATTACAATTAAAGCAACAAGTATCTCCTTAACATTACAGCGAAAAGAAATCAAACTATCAAAGGGTAAATCTGAAGTGACGGACCTCGGACGTGGTGCTGAGATTCCGTACAAAATACAGAAGGTTGGCATGTTTTTGGTGGTAGAGTCTGACATTGGTCTGACAGTGATATGGGACCGCAAAACAACTGTTCGCATCCTGCTGCAACCACAGCACAATGTAAGTCACAATAATTGTTTAAATAAATACGACTAAAATCTGCTAAAGTAAGAGTTTTAGAACTTTGAACATAATATTGGGTAAAGCACTTTGTCATCTATAACCTTTGTAAATCATTTTCTTACACCACTTATATGTAAAGCTTTAGGACAGCAATAGTATTGATGTATGTAGTGTTGAACATTGCAGAAAAGGCTTTTTTTGCAAATAATAAAAGGTTCATAATAACCACATTAGTGCCTGGAAATTGTCTGTGTTTGTGTAAATGCCGAAGAATTTGGATTATTATCTTTGTGTGAAAGAAGCCACTGACTCCTTTTGTTTGGCTGTGCAGGGAGAGATATGTGGCCTGTGTGGAGATTTTGATGGCGATGCACAGAATGACTTCACCACCCAGGGTCAGCTGGTGGTGAGCAGTCCGTTAGAATTTGCAAACAGCTGGAAAGTGTCCAGCCAGTGTCCAGATGCGGATTTGAATGGTGACCCTTGTGTAACAAGACCTGATCGACATCACTGGGCAAAAGTGATGTGCAGCATTATATTGGGAGACACGTTCAAAGAGTGCCACAAAAGGGTAAGGACAAAATTTGTTTCCAATTTCGCATTATTTCAGATTTAATGGTCCAAAACTCTTAACAGATTTTTTAAATTCAGGTGCTTCCCAATCCATTCTATGACAACTGTGTGAAAGACTCATGTGCCTGCGACTCAGGAGGAGACTGCGAGTGTTACTGTTCAGCAGTTGCAGCTTATGCTCAAGCTTGTAATGAGGCTTCTGTGTGCGTTGCATGGAGAACGCCAGAAATTTGTCGTAAGTAAACAACAATAATATTATCGCGTTAAGATTAAGTTTTCCAGCCTTTTCAGGCACTTAGAGCCAGTATTTAGAGATTTGACTTGTTTTTTTAGCCTGGTTAGCTTCTTTGTTTCTTTTTGGACAGGGCAAATACATGTAATATTCTACCCTGTTTATTTTTTGGTATATATTTAATATGTGAATGGACACCAAATGTAATTGAAGCTGAATATTACAGAGACTATGAGCATCATTAAAGGTTACATAAAACTGTATGTAATCCTCTGGCCAAAAAGAAATATGATGCAAAGAATGTAGGAGAGGGATTATACCTTTCAAGTTTCTTTGTCTTTATTTAAAACATAACATAACTTGTATCTTTTTTTTCCTAGCTGCCTTTTGTGATTACTACAATGGCCCAAAGGACTGCACATGGCACTACCACCCTTGCAGAAAACCTTGCTACAAGACCTGTTTGAATCCTGGAGGAGTTTGTAGCGAACCTTTACCCCTCCTAGAAGGTAAGAGGTCAACTTAATGTTCCAGATCAAAAAATCTTGTATGTTGAACTGAACCTTTTTGGTTTACTTTATGTGGCAAAATAAGAAAAAAGGGAAAATACACAAAAACAACAACATGAATAACAACAAATACAGAAAACAGTGAACAAAAAATAATGTGTTATGTTGTGTGCTTTGAATTATACAGGCTGTTACCCTGAATGCCCTGAAGATAAGCCCATCTTTGATGAGGAAACTGGGATGTGTGTGGAGGAATGTCCAACACCAACCCCGCCGACCAATACAACAACTGAAACGCCAACCACTACAGCTACAACAACTGAAACACCGACCACAACAGCTACAACAGCCCCGCCGACCACTACAACA
>CAFUXE010000874.1:0-21179 GCA_903364295.1 Serranus cabrilla | reverse complement strand
CAACCACAACAACTGAAACACCGACCCCTACTACAACTGAAACGCCAACCACGACCACAACCATCACCACAACTGAAACATCAACCATAACCACGCCTACACCCACGCCAACTGTACCTACCTGCCCTGAGTGGGATGTTTCAGTAAGAATCTTAATTTTTCTCACAAATTAAAATATATACTTGCATTAATAACAAAATCCTGCTAAATACTGATTTTCTCCCTTTTATTTCTCTTTTCATCAGCAAAATGAGACCTTCGAGTTGTGCAACTGCACAATGGCCAAATGTATTGAGAACAATACAATTGAAATAATTCCATATGAATGTCCACCCATAAAGCCCATCACTTGTACCAATGAAAAGAAGCCAATTCTTGTGTGGGATGAGTGGCGTTGCTGTCAGCATTACGTGTGTGACTGTAAGCCATGCTGTTTTTTAAGAGTGTATGACAAATGTATTTACTCAAATGTTTCTATTTAAAATACATCTTTTTTGTTTTTGTTTCTTTCCAGGTGTATGTGAAGGATGGGGAGATCCTCATTACATCACATTTGACGGGCTCTACTACAGCTATCAAGGAAACTGTACTTACGTCTTGATGCAAGAGATTGTACCAAAACATAACTTGTACATTTATATTGACAATGTCTATTGTGATCCTACTGAAGATGTTTCTTGTCCACGATCACTCATTATTTCATACCATCGGGAAGTTATCACACTCATAAATTATGACCTTCTTGGAGGAGCGGATTTGGAGGTAAAACAATATATGGCCGTGCGAAAGTTTTGTTGTATGTTCTGAAATACTCATCAAATACTCATTGTGTCCAATTATGTTACATTTTCTCTAGTCATATAGTGCATTCACTTTTTTTCCTTGTAGGCACTGAAAGATGGAGACCGTCTGAAGTTACCTTATTCACAAAACAACGTTAAAATCGTGAGCACTGGCATTAACTTAGTATTTGAGATCCCTCGACTACGAGTGGTCATTACCTTTGGAATAACTGGCTTCAGTGTCTTCCTTCCGTATAAAAACTTTGGCAGTAACACCGTGGGCCATTGTGGTAAGAACATATCTCTCTCCAGTGGCCATATCGGTAAATCCTCTGAAGTTAGACTGTGATATTGACTGTTTTGTGTCTCTACCATCAGGAACATGCAATAACAACCAGGAAGATGACTGCAGGTTGCCTGGAGGCCAGTTGGTGGAAAATTGTGCTGTGATGGCCGACTTTTGGCCTGCAAAGCACATTTACCAGCCCAACTGCAATGCACCTTCTGTAGTGCCCACCAGTGCACCTGAACCCCCACCAACCTTATCTCCATGCAAGCCAGACTCCATATGTGACATGCTTCATGGCAGGTAGACATAATCTAATCTATTGTAGTTGTTCACATTCATCCCAATAAGTTTGACGCAAAGCAGTTAATACACTCTGTTTTTTTCTCCTGTGTTTTTGTTTGTGTTTTACCTTCACAGTCTCTTTGCACCGTGCCATCCCTTTGTCTCTCCCAAGAATTTCTACCAAGGTTGTGTTTTTGATAGCTGCCATGTTTCCAACCCAGCAGTGGAGTGCACAAGTTTGCAGACTTATGCTGCTGCCTGTGCTCAGGCTGGGGTTTGTCTGCACTGGAGGAACCACACTAAGCTGTGCAGTAAGCAACCCCTCATTACTTTTAATGTTAATGCTACTGTAAGTAGGCTCTATGTATGTTAAATGATCTTCTTTTCTACACTAACAGAGAGTGACTGCCCATCAAACAAAGTTTACAGGCCATGTGGTCCCGCAGAGCAGCCGACCTGTGATGACAAGTAAGTTTAATCAAAAGTAACGTATTCATTTTCTTTTCAGTTCATTGTGCATTGTGCAGACGAAGGTCATAATGGATTGTGGCAATGCATGATGCGTGTTTCTTGTTGACGCCATTGTGGCAATGAGGAAGTAGAGTAAAATAAAATGTATTAAATTAACATTTTGTAAGATCTAAAAGAAATAACATAATCCAACTTTTCTGTCTCATAACAGTGCTTATGAACCAACCCTGAACTACACTAGTGAGGGCTGCTTTTGTCCTGATGGAATGAAACTCTTCAACAAAGACTCTGACATATGTGTTGATAAGTGTGGTAAGTGTGGCGTTCATGCCCAAGTCTAATTAATGAGCTGAATATGACACATCAATCACAAAGTGCTCATTTTCCAACAGGATGTCTCGATCCTGAGGGCAATCCACGTGAGGTGAGTCTACTGACGATCAGACGAAAGTCTGACTTGTGTAGTATACCTGCAGGAGTTAATAGGTCCTTACTGTGGTTTATTCTTTCAGTTCAACGAGAAGTTTGAATACAAATGCCAAAACTGTATCTGTTTGGAGACCACCAAGACTGTGACTTGCATGCCAAAGACATGTCCAACTACACCAATAGCAAACTGCACCGGTCCTGGGTTTGTCCTGGTCAACGAAACGAGTCCATCAGACCCCTGCTGCTCTGTCTTTGTTTGCCGTAAGACATCAATGCAGATTTTTCCTTCAGAGTTTACATAACGCTGTAAATTGATGACAATTTTGACGGATCCCTTACTATCACCCTTTCATCATCTCCACAGAGTGTCACAGCAACACTTGCCCAGCCATTGACATGGACTGTCCAATAGGAAATAAGCCAGTTATTACCGTTCCTGATGGGAAATGCTGTCCTCAACGTACATGTGGTGAGCTCATTAATTTTGTAGTTTGAATATATATAAAATCTAATGATGGTAGTTGCACTTAAATGTCCTTTTCCTTGTCTTTCTCTTTTCTAGAGCCGAAAAGAGTTTGTGTCCACAAAGACGTTGAATACCAGGTAACAATGAAATGGGAATATATAAGAACAGTTTTTATACATCATGACTCGTTGTGTGTGTGTGATACTGATTTTGTCATTTTGTGAGTTTAACACTGAACACTGACTGCATTTATTCTTCACATGCTAGCCGGGCTCTTTGGTTCCAGCAGCTCAATGTCAGGATTGTCTCTGTACCAATGAGGTGGAAGACTCCGGTCTATTGAAAATAAAGTGTGAGTTCCAGAAATGTGACGAAAAATGTGACTTGGTAAGAGAAACTACATCCATCATTTTCATACACACAATACTTGTTTATTGTTAGCTGTTTTTCTTATGTTTTTGGGAGAGTGAACTATTAAAAAACTGGATTTGTCAACTTCATTCCACCTTTCTCTCAGGGATATAAATATGTGGAAACTGAGGAAGATGAATGCTGTGGGAAGTGTGTGCAGACACACTGCGTTGCCAATGTTAATAACTCCAACACTCTCCTGAACGTAAGTTGGATCTTTTTTTTTTTTTGCCTGTGACTTCACATGATGATGTTTAATAGTCGAAACTACCTCTGTATTTTGTTATCTGTCTAACCTTCGGCTCTGTTTCTGTATGTGTGTGTGTGCATCTATCTCACCAACATCCAGCCAGGAGATACCTGGGCACCACCTGACAATAAGTGTCTGCATTACACCTGCATTAGGGTTGGAAACAGTCTAACATTGTTCAATTCCCACATTGTCTGCCCGCCATTCCAGCAGAGCAACTGCCAACCTGTAAGTATCATTAATCCATCCATCAAATGAACCTGGGTTGTCAGTGAGAACTTGTTTTTAAAATGAAATCGTGATGTGAATCTCCTTCCATAGGGCACGGTGCAAATTGCAGCAAATGGCTGTTGTAAAATCTGTGAGTATGCCGTTTTCTTTACTTTCCTGTAGTGGGTACTTTAATGAAATCAATTATAATTGTGTCTGTTTTGAAAAGGTGTGGAAAAGGAGAAGGCCTGCAAGTTACTAGCCATGAAAACATACATTCAGCACAAGGGCTGTATGTCTTACCAGGAGGTAGATATGCCCTATTGTGAGGGATCCTGCAACACGTTCACCATGTAAGGATGATATCACTAATATTCTCATTCCTCAGAAAAGTCATTAAACTTGAAATTGTTGAGGTGTAGTTTTCCAGGTTTCGGGTGCATTAATCAATCCTGCCTTTGCTTTTTTCAGGTACTCTAAAGCAGCAGCTGCCATGCAGCATTCTTGCTCATGCTGCAGGGAGTCACGCTCCAGCAAGCGCACTATCGATTTGCACTGCCTGAACGGAGATAAAGTTCCCTACACATACGTCCACGTGGAGGAGTGTGCCTGCGGCCAGTCAATCTGCACCCCGGCTGCTCCTCAGCCTGCTCGCAGGAGGCGAAGCTTCACTCTGGTGTAATGAAAACATCAGTCATAACATTAATTTATTCCTCATTATAATCATTACATCTCTAGAAAGTAAATGCCTTTGTAGAGAGAATATTTATCACCTGATCAAATAAAAGCCTGCAACTCTGATTATGTCTCATCTCTTCTGTTGTCTTGTTTGTGCCACATTTCATTTCAGTTTCACTGTCTGTTATATTTGTGATCTTAAAATACTTCAAAATAGGTGCTTTATTAATTTCACATAGACCCAAAAGATTAATCTCATGTGGTCGTTCACGATGAAAGGAAAATAAACTATAACCTGGCATACTGAACAATAGAACTGAATACAGCAGGATCAAGTATCTTGGCTGTTATTGGTGGAGTAGATCAGGTGAGAGAGTGAGATCAAACTCCTGTGCAACAACATGGTAGAGCTGACCATGGTGCTCGGTGGGTTATCCTCCTGTGTCAGTAATGTTTGACGCATAATGTTACATGTGGATATAGTTTTGTTTACATTTACCTTTAACAGCAAATGTTTGTACGGGGATAGACTCCTCGCTTTTTTTCAATAATCGCTGCAGCTGCTTTGATGATCATATAACCTGCCCTGCTTTATACACTGAACTTACTAAATATTTATTTTCTTATTGTTTTATTCAGGGTTCTTGGGGTAAAAAGAGGAATATTGAGTTATGCTGCATGCACTGAAATGGCTACTGAGCTCCTCCAAGGACAAACATGGCTTTTGGACAGTTACATGATGAGGACGGTCACTTTCTGACAGGATGTGTTTTGTTTATTCAGGGTGGACGGTTCATTTGTCAAATCATCCTGACACAGTTTTTATTAGAGGCAGGTCTGTTTAATATGTTCCTATGAATACTGGCATGACTTTCAGCATCACTCCACAAACAAACTAATACAACTTTCACTGAGGCAGTTTAAACAAAGCAGTCTCTCGTGCTTCTGCATTGGCTTTCAAGGCAGTTTGAGTCCTATGAGTTGATTCCACAGTCAGTGTATCACTTACAGTAGACGGCGGTCAGTGCGCCCCACGTTTGATGAGCTAAGCATTGCACTGCTGAGGGTGGGGCAGCAGCAAAATATATTGTAACCACTTAGAAAAAAAAGACCCACCTTAAAAAATCAATCAATTTAAGGTTACGCTATATTTATTCACCTGTTTATCAGGTAACTGAGCTGTGAATCCATCTGTGCTTTCTTCAAAGCCACCAGACTCCTTTGACAAAAGCAGTCATTTTACCTCAGAGAACACCAGACATCTGGTTCATCACTGCATTGATTGTTTAGTTTGGCTTTAAATGAAGCATTTCTATATTTAATCAGCAGCAGCCCAAAAAAATCACTTCGTACTTCATGATTTAACAAATCTTATAACTGTGTTTAGCTTGCACCGAACAATGATGCTAAAGCAGTGAAATGTGAAGGTTTTACTTGATGAATTTTAGCTTTTAAGTTCAATTACCAATTCAAATTCAAGAAAATCAAGGTAAAAAAGATTTAAGAAAATAAAGAATCAACTGGAATGGCACCAAGAACCAGGAGATCCATTTCACTATTTCTGTGGGATTTTATAAGCTTTAAGTGTGAATAATATGGGACTAACATGAAAGCTAAAAAGAACATGTGTTGCATTTTATTGCTAAGAGCATTTAAACGCCTAGTGGTTGTGCGACAATGTTAACAGAAATTAATAATAATTAGTGTATCCACCCAATGACTCAGATCCGCTCCAAACACCTTGTTCCATACTTTGTCCTTCCACCAGCTTTCATGAAAATCTGGCCAGCAGTTTTTCCGTAATCCTGCTAAAAGACAGACGAACAGACCCAAAACATAACCTCCTGATCAGACATAATAACACGTAGACGATACACACACAGTTCACCAGGGATTATTCAGTTTCATCTTAGCGGTATTGTGTTAACAACTGTATCAAAGCAAGCTTTTCTCTTTGCTGTGTGTCAGGGCGAGCGTTTCTGTTTGCCCTGCGTCACAGCATGCCTCTCTGTTTGCATGTCAGTCTCCAAAGACAATAATGAATGTGCTATTACACACACACACAAACACTGTCTACTTTGACGTGCTCTGTAGGAAGATTATGTTGACTAAACTAAAATCATTATGCCGCCTGTAAGAGGTAATAATACTTGCAGAGAACAAGATATAACTATCTGTGAATTTGATGTGCAAGGCTACAAGAAATGTTCTTTTTTTATGCACTAAAACAGGAACCAATATATGTTCCTAAAAATTATAATTTACTTGTACTGTTCATATACACAGAGTTTGAGCCTGGATTGTGAGCCCAACATAATTTCTTAAGTGGGTCACTGCTCCATATAAGGGAAAAGTTCAGTGACTGCCTCAAAATGATATTAAAATAGTACAAGAATTGATATAACATAGGATCTACAATTTGACAAATTATAGACACTGGTTCAACTTTTCTCCAGAAATCCTCTCATGGTCTGAATCGTTAAATTCAGATCCTGAGTTAGTCCGCAGGTGCTCTATTCTGAAGCCGCTGCTGTTTTAATGAGATGTTACAGAAGCCTTTGAGGTCTGATATCTGTTGTTAATGTTGATTGACAGATGTGATTAAAGCCATTTGGCATCAAGATCTGATCTGTTGATATAACAGGCTTTACCTTTCTTTATTTGAAAGACAAAGAGACAAACAGCAAAGCGTGAATGAGAAGACATCCTCCTTCACCTTACATTTCATCTGAGCTTGGATTCCTTGCAGAGTTTCAAATTCACTGAGACTGATTAACATGTTATAGTCATGTGTTATAGCACAAGAAGCGGCTGCCACCCTTGTGAATGCAAAGATTTTGCTCCTAAGAGTTTTATTTTATTATATCTTAGTATGTGCTCAACCAGGTGTGCCACCAGGACCCCCCACTCTTCAGAGTTTCTCCGTGCGTGCTGAACTTATGTCTGTAACTGTCTGTTCGTTGTAAGGCCCTGCGCCACCTTCTAGTAGGTAAAGCAGGTTGTTATCAGCTCATTCAATAGCCAGTTGCTGAAAACTAAGCGGTTACGTTTCGTCAAAAAGCCACAGTTTTGCAACGTTATGCTGCAAAACTACTTCGCTAACATGAGGGCAAAAAGTAAGTTTGAAAAGTTAAATAAATGCATGTGAATACCAGAATTTAAGACTTTTAGTGGACAACATGAGAACCCAAAATGACACAGATAAGTGTCTCATATAAAATCATGACGCATCTTTGTTGACTTTTGTTTTCACACGGAACACAAACTTCAGGCGCCTGCATGGTAAAAGTCCCTGAGTTTGTTTGATCTATGCATCACTTCACCCACCCACCCTGTGAAAAATACTGACCTGCCTTCTTTAAGATTAACTACCAACCTGTCAATGACGGTCTGCGACCGTGTTTTAGTTCATTTATCAATTTATCAAAGAAAAAGATGCAACTCTGTTCAGGTGCCAGATCTTCTGTTGTCTTGTTTGTGCTCATCCAGCTTGCAGCAGTTAGGGTTTGGCTGTTTTAATTGATTATATAATTGTAATTATATCCATAGTTTATCACTGTTTTCACAGGGTTGTGCCTTCGCTTTAACAGCTCCACCATCATAGCGCAGTTAATCAAGACACCAATTTTCTTTTGTGATACTGAAAAAGGTCATTAATTTTATTAGTTATATAAAACTAAAATTGTTTGCAGAAACATATTCGTGTACATAAAAAACATCCTGACACCAATCATGACACAAAAAAATGGTTCTCACATATGAAAGTTTCTGTATTTTTAGTTTCCCATTCTGAAATAACAACAGAGGGCCACGACAAGTTCTGGCAAACAGACTCGGTATACATTTCAGTGGTCTGTAAGTCTTTGCCAAATGTTTGGTCAATGTATAAGCAAGTGAGTTATGAATTTACTTAACAGATATGGAAGCACAACCCACCGCTTAAAATGCTGTGGCTCAGTGAGAAAGGTACACAATTCCTGTTTAATTCTAATCTTCCGCTCACAAGAAACAGGACACGAATAAAAAGTAAACCATAATTAAAGTATACAGTGAGTATATCACCTATACGACAGTTTTAAGAGTTGGAGGCGGGGAGCGAATAATGCTTTATGACGAGGACATGAAGATGACATGTTGTCATAAGAAACCGCTTGATGGGTGTGATGTTAATGGAGACAAAAACCACAAAGGTTGACACCCCAAATGTCGCCTTTACCCCTCCTTAACTGCAAACACCAAATGAATTATATTCCGTGACATTGTTGGTTTGGGACCAGTTGGCTTGACCATCCCTGTCAGGACAGGGACTCCTCAGTGATCATGAGAACAGCCAGGATGATACCGTGGCTCACGCTCTACTTTGGATTATCTGCTGCCAACATGGGTTTGTAAACTTTTATTCATGAACACATTGGATCCAAATATTAACAGCCTGCTTCTGTCTGACATTGCTGGTAATGTGTCTTTCTTTTTTCAGTCATGGTTCCGACGATGACCAGCACGCAAGTAATCGCAGGTAATTTGTAGTGCTTGAATAAATATTAAATCCATTAAAACACAGAGAAGATGTTGATATTATAACTAGCGGACTGATTGAATCCAGTGCTGCCAACCATTAAATCTTGTAAGGAAGGGGAAAAATAACTATTTTAAAGGGGTCCTTTGAAGTCTGAACTCAAGATACCTGAATGAAAATGGGTTCTTTGGGCTCTGATTTACAGGCAAATAACCATCAATTCCAGCTTCAGCGTTAAGATGAAAAAAAAAGCAATTTATCCTAATTAAGCAGTGGTGGGAGAAGTATTCAGATCCCTAATAACACACTGTGAACTTACTCCAGTACAAGTAAAAGTCCTGCTTTCAAAACTTTCATAAAAGTAAAAGAAAAAGATTATGTAGAATGGACCAACAAATATATTATTGGATTATTTTTACTGATGCATTTATGTAAGCAGCATTTTTAATTAGATAGGGCTCATTCTAAACTTTTCACTTTGAATTGATTATGATTTTTTATATTAAATCTCGACCAGAAAAGTTACTAAAGCTCTCAGCTTAATGTAGTGGAGTCGAAGTATAAAGTTACAAAATGGAAATGCTCAAGTAACATACAAGTGCCTCAAACTTGTACTTAAGCACAGTACTTGAGGTAAATATACTGTTTGGGGTTTTTTCAGTTTAAACTACAGTATGTTTTCTATTTTTTCTCCACAAACTAGGCGGGAGACCTGCTCACAACGACCAGATCTGCAGCACATGGGGAAACTATCATTTCAAGAGTTTCGATGGAGATATCTTCCAGCTTCCCTCCTCTTGCAACTACATCCTTGTGTCCGACTGTAAAGGAAGCTACGAGTATTTCAACATCCAGTTCCAGCGGCAGGAGGTTGAAGAGGTCACCACCATTAAGAAGGTCACCATGAAACTGGATGGCGCCGTGGTGGAATTAGCCGGGACTTCCGTCAAAGTCAACGATGCAGCGTGAGTCTGGTTTGCTAATATGACTTTTCACCACCGGCTGATGTCCTGGTTGCACTCAGCATCTTAATTTGATGATTTTCTGCCCCCTCTAGTGTCACTATACCATTCAGCCAGGTTGGCATTTCAATTGAACGAACTGTCTCCTATGTCAAAATTGTGGCAAAGCCGGGTTTGGTCGTGATGTGGAATGAAGAAGACGCCATCTCGGTATGTGATATTTATTTATTATCATTTTAATTACTGACAGATACACACAGTGAGCGCTGAATATATTGACAGTGCATTTATATTTGATGCCATTTGAGATATTTGGGAAATAACCCTGAAGACATAATGACATGTTAATTCAACGGGAAGTTATTGTGAAAAAATTCTTAATATTAATTATAGTTAAGAGTTTTCTTTATTTCTGCACTTGAAGAAACTACAAGTTCATAAGGTGTAACTTTATGTAGGCTACAGCAACAGCCACTGGCTACAGACGCCATTCTTGTTAGAGTATGTAGGTTAAAATCAACCCGAACACATTATGAATTAAATCATTCTTTGTTATGTCGAGATATCGAGATAATAAGTCATTATCAGGAGATTACAGTGCATAAAAAAATGCATGGCCGTTCTCGGATTCCGTAGGAATCAGACCCGTGGACGGGCATTGAATATAGTTAATTGAGGGTCATATAGAGGCATCGGTGTTAAATTGAGATTGTTTCATAACCAGTTAAAAAAAAAACTTCTTGTAGTTGCTTAAATTCAGCTGTCATTTTCACCTGGTTTTAAGGTTGAGCTGGATCCACAATTCAAGAATCTGACCTGCGGCCTTTGTGGGGACTACAACGGAGTCCAGCTTTACGATGAGTTCATCAATGCAGGTAAATATCTCGTTAAAAAGCTTGTTACAATCTGCACCAAACCAGTCTTTACACTCTATAACACAACTCTTTTTTCTGGAAACAGGGGGACCTGTAAGTCTTGAAAATTATGGCGAGGCCTCGAAAATCAATGGTCCCACCGAAGAGTGTGATGAAATCACAATCCCAGACGAAGAGACCTGCACAAAGCAAGTACGTGAAAATGGATTTGGTTGAAATTATCATATTTATAATATATGGGTACATTTTAAACACATTCTCATGTTTGACCCACAGACAGACCTTTGTACAAACCTGCTGTCAGGACCTGCATTCCTCAGCTGCCAAGACCTGATCGATACCGACTCCTTCGTCAAAGCCTGTGTGAAGGATCTGTGTCGCTGCAACAGCAGCACTTCATGTTTGTGTGCGACCATCTCAGAGTTTTCCCGTCAGTGCGCTCATGCAGGCGGGCAGCCTCAGCAATGGAAGACCTCACAGCTGTGTGGTGAATGAAAACATTCATATGTCCAAGCCTCGACGGTTTAACTGTGTTTATATCAGAATCACTGGGTCTAAATTGTACTTTTTTTTTTGTTTAATAGCAAAAACATGCCCTTTCAACATGGAGTATAAAGAATGTGGAAGTCCCTGTACCGACACCTGCAGCAACCCGCAGAGAAGCCAAGTGTGTGATGATCACTGCGTGGATGGATGCTTCTGTCCGTCCGGTAAGTTTCCTGTTTTTATTTTAATGTTTTATGTACATACACGTTATTACTTCATGCTCTCTCCTGATAAACAAGCTTTGTATGTCGATACAGAGTACCAATCCTAAACCAGTGTTTTACTAGTCAGGTGTACGGCTCGTTGTGGTGAAGTGATTATTCTTTTATTACCTCCGCCAAGGAAGTTGTGTTTTCGCCGGAGTTTGTTCATCTGTGTGTCTGTCTGTCTGTCTGTCTGTTAGTTAGCAACATAACTCAAGAATTTAAGGACGGATTTGGATGAAATTTTCAGGAAAAGTTCACAATGATACCAGGAACAACTGATTACATTTTGGGGGTGATCTGTAGACGCTATCACTGGTTACAACCTCAGGCGCAATGCAGCAATAAATTGGTCAAAACTTAAATGGGGATTAAATTTCCTTTATTTTGTGTATATTTGAAATTAATAGATCCAGTTATTTGATTCAGTATTGACTTAATACCCAGTGTTAGTATTGGTATGGGTGCAAATTGTGTGCAAAAAAGTTATTCATGCTGTCGAAAAACTATAACTATCAGAAACAGGTTATAGGTGCAGCGGCAGGCTACCACTTATGTTTTGGTGAGGTTATCACGTCTGATACATTTGTCCTCTTCCTCTCAACATTCTTCTTTGTACAGTTATAATGGCTACACTGGAACGTAGCTTCTGTTAGCCTGATGTAATGCAAATTAATGGTGAATTCTAAATGTTGTGACTGGATTTAATGTAGCTTTGTTTTAAACTTTGAATAGAGTTATTTGCATATACTTTGACTTTGTTTACATGCACTAAATATTTAAATGTCTTTGCACAAGATGATTTTGCTACTAAGCTGTTTACAAGGCAAATGAAAATGCTGCTCCAGGTGTCATGCAGCCATGCATCCTCTGATAATTGTGATGATTAATGTGGTTTGCGATGTGTGGGGCGGTCTACTTTACAGACCAGACTAACCGTGTCACTGCGTTTCTTCTTAGGGACGGTCTTTGATGATATTACACAGAGTGGGTGTGTTTCTGTTGACAAATGCTCCTGCGTACACAACGGCAAGCCCTACAAACCAGGAGAGTCCTACTCCAGGGCATGTAAAAAATGGTAATCACTCATTTTTTCAATATGATGTTGATAACATGCATTTAAAGCGATGTGTCGGGTTGAACTGACTGAACTCTGCTGACAGCACCTGCACCAAGGGTCAGTGGCTCTGTGTGGACGTGGACTGTCCTGGGATCTGCTCCGTGCTGGGCGGCTCACACATCTCCACCTATGATGATAAAATGTATAATTTCCATGGAGATTGCTCTTATGTCCTCTCCAAGGTGAGGCATTCAGGTTTCAATAAACTCATCCTCTTAAGTTAAAAATACAGTCAGTTTGTAATGAAGTGCATTTTTGTCTTCTTGGTTTAGGAAATGAACGGGACTTTCTCTGTGATTGGTGACCTGGCCAAATGTAAAAGATCAGAGAAATCATCTTGCCTGACTGCAGTCACCATTCTACTACCTAAACACACGGTAAATTACTGCACTGTATGTTATCCAGTGGAGGAAGAAGTATTCAGATCCCTTGTTAAGTAAAAGTACTAATAACCACAGTGCAGAATTACTCCACTACAAGTAAAATTACTGCATTCAAAACTTACTTAAGTAAAAGTATCAGCATCAAAATGTACTTAAAGTAAAAAAGTTTTTTTTCCCCCAAAATATATTATTAGATTATTATTATTAATGTCTGTACTGTTGTCAAGGTCGGACTCCCTGATTTTTGTCCTGGGCGTGTCCTGGGTTTGTCCTCCAATCAGCGAACAGGAGGCGCGGCTGAGTACAGTGACGTACCTGGTCGAGCGCGCGAGCTTCAGTTGTAGTCAAACGAATACAGCAGCTGAGAGACCATGGGTGCTAACGAAGCTATTCGATGTTTTGGCAACATTGCAGAATATCAATAGATTAAAACCGGAGCAGGAACGGGCTCTACTTAGTTTTGGTGGTGGTCAGGATGTAGCGTTTCTATGCTCCCTGCATCTGCTGTTTGTTTACCGGCAGGCAGGACCCCGGCGCATAGAATACGTCACGACCAAACGTTAGCTATTGGTTAAGGCAAATCCGGTAAAGAACGCTGGTAGGTCAACTCACGAATGACGAAAACGAACTGGCAACGTGACAAAGGAGACGCACGGTATACACACTGGGAGGGGAACCATTATTAATTAACGAGACGCAGGTGAAACACATCAGGGCGGGAACAAGTAATCACACAGGCGGGAAAGGAGGGGAACACAGGAAGTAAAGACAACAAACATGAAACGGGAGGATGGGTTTCAAACTAAAACAGGAAATGACAAGACAAAATAAAAGCACTACCGTATGGGAGCGGTAGTGACACAAACGATTTTCTACATAAAACCATTTTCAGTATTTCATAAACATATATATGCAATGCATAGAAAAAGGCTGCAGTACTTGCGGCCATAACTCATTTTTTTTTTAACATTTATTGTGACTGTTTCCCCTGCAGAGGATTGTAGTTGAAGGTAACGGACAGGTGTTGTACAACAAACTGATCAGTCAGCTGCCTCTTTTCCTGGGTGAGTGTTTGCTTCTGTTCTGATTAAATCACGACATATCATTTCTCTCTCTTCAATGTGAAAAATGCTCTTCCCCCTACAGACGAAGTAACCGTCTTCCACCCATCTTCATTCTTCATTGTAATCCACACCACCTACGGGCTTCACCTGGAGATTCAGCTGTCACCCGTAATGCAGGTCTACATCAAAGCCAGTGTTTCCAATAAGGGGAAACTCAGGGGTGTGTTTCACTTCTATTAACCACAGTGTGAATAATCTACCCTTTGCAATAATTAATTCAAGAATGATTAACTTTCATCTTTATCCAGGTCTTTGTGGAGATTTTAATGACGTGGAAGCTGATGACTTCAAAACCACAAACGGTTTAACGGAAGGAACAGCTGGGACATTTGTCAACACATGGAAGTCCAAAACAAGCTGCCCCGATGTGACAAACATACTCGGGGACCCCTGCATTTTGAGCGTTGACAAAGGTAGGTCACACACCTTGTATTCTGTCTTTTAATTTTGTTCTTTACAACATTTAACCCATCGACATGTTTTTGCTTTTCTAGAGAAATATGCCAAGCATTGGTGCGCCTTTCTGTCGGACCCAAAGGGGATTTTTGCAAAGTGCCATTCTGAAATAAGCCCAGAGGAATATGAAGCTGTAAGAAGCATTCATTTGTCTTTGCATGTAGTCTCTTTTATATGTGTTTGTATTTCTGGTATTTTACTTTCTCCTTTATTCTCTCCACAGTCTTGCATTTATGACACCTGTGCCTGTGATAACAGCGAGGAGTGCATGTGTGCAGCTTTATCCTCCTATGTCCATGCATGTGCCGCTGAAGGTGTCTTACTGAACGGGTGGAGAGACACAGTTTGCCGTAAGTTAAGATCAGATTACTAAATGTGATATTATGGAAGCACATTGCATTCACTTGGGAGAAAAAACTCTGAGTAATGCATTTTTTGGTTTGTTTTTCGGGGTAATTATTTCTGTTTTAATGAGTAATTTTTTTCCTGTTTTTCTGACAGTTTTTTTCTGTTTGATATAAGGAATGAATGTGTCTCTAATTGCCCTCAATACAAAACAAAAAAAAGAAATAAATTGTCAGAAAAATAGAAAATAAAATCAGGAAAAATACCTTGAAAAACCAAGCATAAAAATAAATGAATCTGGAAAAAAAATTATTGTTCAGAAAAAACGAAATAATTACCCTGAAAAAACAAACCAAAAATAAACTACTCAGAAAATGTAATACATTTCCGTAGCTCCGACTAATAAATGTGATATAAATGAAGTCCACAGTTAAGAATGATGTTCAAATAGTAAGTAAACCTGTTTTCTCTCAACAGAGAAATACACGACTGGCTGCGCCTATTCTTTTGTGTATGAATACCAAATGACAAGCTGCGGTCGAACCTGCCGCTCTCTGAGTCAGTCAGACTTGACATGTGCAGTGGAGTTCACCCCGCTGGACGGCTGCGGCTGTGCTAAAGGAACGTACCTGAATGAGAAGGGGAGCTGTGTGTCAGCCTCACTATGCTCCTGTCATGTTGGAGACAAGCTGGTGCAGCCCGGCCGGGTCATCACAATCCATGGACAAACTTGGTGAGGATTTGATGTTTTTTTAATTAATATTTTGGAGTATTTATACATTTTATTTTATTGTATTATTCATTTTTTTACCAACATTATTTTCATTACATTCATCATGACATATATTGAACAAACATGTCAGCCCCACCCTCCTGATTATTATGAATGATTAATTCCAAGACTTCTGCAGTTTCCAAAGGGTTCATGGAAAGACTGTGGAGTAGCTTAACTGGTGTGAAACAATATACATTTCAATTTCAATACAAAAATAAATCAGTCAGCTACAAGTGTTACAGTGAAATCTAGCTAGGAAAAGAGCAGAGAAGTTAAAGTTGTATGCTAAACATAAATGGTTAAGATAATAGCTTAACACTGTTGAAAGTGTTGAAAGAGATATTTAAAATTAATAGATAAACAGTTGAAATATTCAGCTTCTGCTATTCCAAGTGGCAGGAGACCAAATCCAAACACTGACAGTGCATTTGTATGATGAGAATATTGTAACATTGTAACTACTGTATATTTACTTTTAGTGAAATATGATCTCAATTAATTTTGGTTTTAAGCTCCATTTGTACTTTGTTTATTTGTATTGTCATGTTGAAGGAGCGGTGCAGTGGTTCACACTGGACATTAACATGGCCCTTGTTTTGACCTTTTGTTTATGTGGGTGCTTTGGTTTATTTCTATTGTCCAAAACCAGGATTCAGTTAATTGGACTGGTTGTACTATGCATGTCTGATGTGTGAAAGGCCGGTGAGCAGTCATGTGTACCCTGCTTTTGTGCTCAGTATTTGCTGAAATTACCAGTTACCAGCTCCTTGCAAACCTTCAGGTTGTGTGTAAACAGTGACTGAAATGGCTAGTAGGTAGTATTTTGGCAAATCCTTTGTTAGAAATGGAAAATAATATAAGTAGTGGTTTATTTGTTTATCTTTCTGTTTGTTAACCACTATGGTGACTTGGTGCTCTACAATAAAAGCTGCACAATAGGATGTCCAAGAAATATAGAACTTTTAATAAAAAATTCAACATTTTCCAAGATGCCATAAAGGTAAAATAATGATCATTTAGAGAGAGACCAACTCCCTTCAGACTGCATCCTTCTTTTATGTCATAAAAGTCTGCATCCAGTCTTTTATGCCTTGTCCATCCCAGCTCCCAGCCACAGCCTACGATATTCATAACTATGTTTTCATTAGTGTGTGATCATCTGAAACTAAGAATCTCTGTGATTCCTGTTGCTTAAAATGAGCCCTTCATATCTACATAGGGAGACAAACCAACCCGTGGCTCTAGAGAGGGATTTTCATGTATTTTTATTGTATTATTTTTACATTACCTGAAGACTTTTAACAGAGAGTTAGTGGAGACTTCAGTTGCAATATGCAGCTTCACCACTAGATGGTGTTGAGTTCTAGACACTGAAAATTAAGAACTGAGGAGAATTTCAGATCCTGATGGCCAGACCAGCTGGGAACCCAGATTGTTTTTGCTTTTATCAATAAATTGAGCAAAAACTTGCAAGAATGAACCTTGTGTGTCTCTCTGTACATTTCAGCAAATGTCATAATGGAAAACTAAAATGCACAGGAAGCCAATTAGGTGAATGTAAGTACAAAGCACTCTGTGTGTCATAATACTCCCTTGTCAGGAAGATACAGTGTTGTCCTCTCTAACACATCATCATTGTCTTCAGCATGCACAGAGCCGATGGTTTTCTTCAACTGCTCAAGCGCAAAGCCTGGTGATGCCGGGTCCGAGTGCCAGAAAAGCTGCCAGACGCTGGACGCAGAATGTGTAAGATCAAAACACTCAACTGAATATTCTGCTACATGTGCACTAAAGCAGCAGGATGACATGTTGAATATGTTGCTTATACTCCATATAGGTCAGCACGCAGTGTATGTCCGGCTGTGTGTGTCCTGACGGCCTGCTGTCTGACGGTAAAGGAGGCTGTATTAAGGAAGAGAGCTGTCCCTGCACATATAATGGAGAATCCTATAATTCTGGACAGACTGTCAAGGTGGATTGCAATACCTGGTGAGCCATTTAGTTTCAAACTAACGCAGTTCCTGTGTCAGTTCACTGTTGTGTTTTTTGTGGAAATATAACTGGATTTTTTAAAAATTTATAGCACTTGCAAAAGCAGAAAATGGGAATGTACACGTCTTGAGTGTGATGGAACTTGCACCATATACGGAGAAGGACATTACATTACTTTTGATGAAAAGAGATTCTCCTTTAATGGGGACTGTGGCTACGTCTTCGCTCAGGTATTGCATATACTTTTATTTAGTCAAGCGCCCATTTGTCAAAAGTCAGTTTTACAATGCTGACATGTATATCTTGCAGGATTTCTGCGGGGACGATAAGAATGGCACCTTCAGGCTCTTGGGTGAGAACATCCCATGTGGAACAACTGAAAGCATCTGCTCCACGAGTATCAAACTCTACTTAGGGGTACAAAAACACTTTTATATGCTTTTATTTTTTTTATAGCTGAAAATAACATTGCAAGATTACAACTGAGCATGTTTTTTTCTTTCTTTCAGAACAATGAAATAGTTCTTTCAGAAGAAAGGGTCAGAGTTATCAAACAAAGCAAAGGGGTGGACATACCCTATCACGTCCACACTATGGGTATATATCTCGTCATTGAGGCAAAGAATGGCCTCGTTCTCATTTGGAATAAGAAGACAACAGTTATGATCAAACTCAAGTCCACATTCAAGGTGGGTGAGGTCATACACAGGCCTTCAGGTAAAGGTTAATAAGGCTGCCACTTTACAAATTTCCTAAATCTCCTTTTATCCCAGGGACAAATCTGTGGTCTGTGTGGGAACTATGACGGGAACAGCAAGAATGATTTCACCACCAGAAACAAAGAAGTTGTGGTTGAAGCCCTTGAATTTGGAAACAGCTGGAAAGTGTCACCAACCTGCCCTAATGCAAATGCAATAAAGAATGCCTGCAGTCTATACTCACACAGGCTGGCATGGGCATTAAAACACTGCAGCATTATCAACAGTAAAGCATTTTCAAGTTGCCATTCAAAGGTAGGAAAGTTACAGTCTACTCAGTGACTTTCTGCATAACAAGCTGGCAGAAAATAACTCTACCTGTACTTAAATGTACAATTGTTTCCTTCACAAAGGTGGATCCACGACACTATTATGATGCCTGTGTTAGAGACACATGTTCCTGCAACACAGGAGGAGACTGTGAGTGTTTCTGCTCGTCTGTAGCAGCCTACGCAGCAGCCTGTAACGAGGCCGGAGCCTGCGTGAAGTGGAGGACTCCTACGATCTGCCGTGAGTGTTTAATTTGTCTTTCTTAGAGGAGACATAAACCAAAAATACAATGTATGTAAAGCCTGCCGTTTTCATGACAATTTCGTCATCTTTTCTCTCCTTTTATTAGCTCTATTCTGTGATTTTTACAACGCTGATGGAGAATGTGAATGGCACTACGAGCCTTGTGGAAAACCATGCATGAAGACTTGCAGAAATCCCTCAGGAGTATGCTACAATCACATTCCAGCATTAGAAGGTACAAATGATATTAAAGTAATACCTTATGTATTACTAAGGTTATAATAAGAGCGTTAATCATGCCATCATATTCTCACATGGTTTAGGCTATGCTTCCTATCTGGAAGTATTCTGTGCTAGCTAACATTTATCTTCTTCTTAAGGCTGCTATCCAAGTTGCCCGGCTGAACGATCTTATTTGGAAGAAGTGACCATGAAGTGTGTGTCACTGGAGGAGTGTGGCTGCTATGATAATGAAGGGAAGCATTATAAAGAAGGGGACGTTGTGCTGAGAAACTGTTACAACTGGTGGGTCACTTTTCATCTTGTTCATGCTGCAGTTGGTGAACATTTACTGTGTAGCTTTACTATACATGTAAAGTGCATTCTTGGTGATTTTGTGGCCAGACACTCCTCACACGCCTTGGGTGCACTTGGATACAGAGTGGAATCAGAAAGAATACAATACTGGGGTTGTAGTGACAGAAATGGATTTATATATCCATCCAATGTCGATGGATGCAAAATGAACACATGTCGTCATCGTTAAGATACACCTCTGTGTTGAATTTCTATTTATTGTTTTTATTTTATTGTTTTTATTTTATATGTCTGGAAACCTAAGTAACATATCTGTCAAATTATATATTTGTTGTTTTTTTTAGTTGTTATCAACGTAACTGTTTTAATTATGTGATATTGAATTGAATCAAAACTGCATGATACCATCAAATATCCGATCTTTGTCCGAGTACAACATAATATATATTATATTAATACATAATATTGTATTATAATATTGAATTGTAATGTAACTTGGAATTTAAACTCCTTTACAATAGCATACATTATGTATTGGCTTGTTACAGAGTTGTGACAATCATGGCCAATCACATTAGTTACTTTCCTTACTTTATACACAGGGCTTTCCCCATCATAGTTGATACTTTATCACAGTTTGGGAATGCTTTTTGGAGTGTTTCTTTACTGGAAGAGTTTAGTTGGTGTCTGGGCCTGGTACATATGTGCTAATTGCAGTAAAAAGAGTCACCAGTTTAAAGTTAATGAAAGACCTTCAGCATAGCCTCATTTTTATTGCCTCTTGTTGGCATGATGGCAAGTAAAATATGATTTAACAGGGCTTTTGATGACTGTGCTATCATCAAATAAACCACATACTTCCACATTGCCACTCCCCCCACTAGGGCCACGGTGCCACAACACCATAAAAGTACCCGATATATGTTCATACATTGTGCTTCAACTTTTCTTCTTTCATTTACATTTTAGTCATTGTTCCAAAACAATGGTGAAATGCAGCTATGATGTCCATGGTGAGTGTGGCTGCATTTCTGTGATTGATCATATAATACAAATAAGTTAAAAAGGCAAACAAAAACAGTCATTTAATTCTTACATTATTACTTTTGCAGCTTGCACTTGTTCATATAAAGGACGTATGTACAAGTATGGAGAAACAGTCTATGACACACATGACGGCGATAACAGCTGCATCAAAGCTGTCTGTGGAGAAAAAGGAAATATTAACAGAATCATATATGTTTGCACTACAACCCAACCCACCCAGACATCGACAACAACTGCATTTGTTTTTACAACAACTGGTAAGAACAACAAACTTTGAAATTGCATAGGTGTGAGTGATTTCCAAAATCTGTTATATTTTAAACCTCTCACAGATGATTAAATAATATACTCATTTGATGACAATCACAGAGAAACCAACCCCAACAACGGCAGTTGTTACAAGTGAGTCAGTGACGACAACTCAGACCTTTACAACACCAGGAGTTTCAACGATATCTGTAACAACAGCAGTGCTATCATCCACAACAGCGCCATCAACAGTGCCTGTAGTTACGACAAAAACATCAACAATCACAGAAAAATCTACCACAAAAACCACAGTCACAGAAGAACCCACCACAACAGCAACAGTAACAGAAAAGCCCACTTCACCAACCCCTGAAGTTGGTACGAAAACAGTGGGAACGACAGTGCTATCAACAGGACCCGTAGTTACGCCAAAAACAACAATGGTCACAGTCACAGAAAAACCCACTACAACAGCCACAGTCACAGAAGAACCTACTACAACAACCAAAG
>CAFUXE010000871.1:7816-23290 GCA_903364295.1 Serranus cabrilla | reverse complement strand
TGTGTGTGTGTGTGTGTGTGTTTGCATGAGTCAGAGACTTTTGATATGCCTGCTGGCTGGAAGGTATTGACCTCCATACATGCCCTTTCAGCGCCTTTGTAAAGTACAACTTCAACTCAAAAACAACTTATACCTTTGATGCTGTTTTGTTTAATGTGAGTGATGTATACATGAAGTTTAATCACACAACACTGTCCATATGCAGTTTGCTGCATGCTACAGGTGCTATTGAATAATGAGCGGTAGCAAGTGTGTTCCAAAGTGAAGGATGATTTTTTTTTGAAGACATTATATATCACATACATCTCAAAAGAGTTCCAAACATATAGGGGTGAATTCACAAAGAATGGACTGCGGCCGCTGATCGCACAATAAATTGTACATGACTTTCAACCGCTACCTGCCCCGTCTTTAGGATCTGTCCACTATGGATATATTGCTAATGGCCCCAAAGTTTTGAAGCTGAGTGCAATTTGCCTCTTTTTTACACATGACTGTGATTATCCAGGTGACATATATGAGTATAAATGTGCTAGAGGTTAGAGTGAGGCTTGTGAGTAGAGCACTGAATAACTCCCAGGCTAGGCTTGTGCTGTTTATGTTTTAAGAAAACGGGCTTGGCTAATTTAACCTGCAAAGATCAGTGTGTCTTCAGAGACAAGAGAGACACAGTGTGTATTTACGCACAACGGTGAGTGTCCAGTTATTATTTTAATCAGACCAGCTAATCAGTAAGGACCTAATATAAATTCCTATTTCATGTTTTTTTTAATTACATGTAGGGAGCTCAGAGGAACATCATGTCACTGAATCCCAAAATAAAGGAGCTTGAGGTTGACAAAAACTTACAATTATTCATTACTTCAGTTGTTTGTTCAGTAGATGCTTTTGTACTCTAATTCAATGGTCATTTTTGTGTGTAGTTATGCTTCAGCTTGAGTTCTTGATTTAACAAAACAATAGACTTTAGAACAGTTTTTGACTCCTCGACTGTTTTTAGTTATTTTATTTATTTGGGGATCATTTATATATCCTCGCCCGACGGTAAAAATGCAGATAGAGGAAGAGGGGTATGGCAAACAAAGTGAGGTCAGTGCTCAGAGTCAAACCAGTGATATTGTGCATGCTGTGTATGCGATACATCTTAAATTCTAATCCTCCAGCACACTGCTAGCATATCAATTTCTCCGTCATATATCAAAGCAGATTTTTTCTTTTTAAAAGTAGCAGGAGAGTGTGTCCAAACGTCTACACCTCTAGTTTATATTAAAAAAAAAAAGCTTGGATATGCCTGCAGTATATGTGCACTGCCTGCCTATTGCTCAAAGGTTCTGCACCTCCATGCTACTGTTTACAACAATCAAACAATTTGGCTGGTTTGGCATTATGGAGCAGAGAAAGAAAGCCTAAAAGCCAAACTGTCTCGAGACAGGGGCTGGACCAGTCCCCATCTACTCCAATAGGGACATTCACACAGTTGTGTTTGTATTATAAAGCAGCAGACTGGGGTTCTCATCTTGTAGAGATGTTTCCTACTATTCTTGGAAGTTATGTCACTTTAAAATGTTTTTTAAGCCTGACCCTGTTATTTTTACTGGACCTTAAACCAGTGGTTTTGGTGACTAACATTAACCAAATAGTTTTTACTATTTTTTTTTACTTTTTCGGGTATGAGGACTGTGCCTCTGTGGTATGCGTTCAACAAGGTGTGCCACCGAGACGCCCTGTGTTTTTAGTATTTTTAGTGATTGAAACAGCATTCATCACCGGGTTCACAACATGTTGCGGACGTCACATATTTGTAGCATTGTTTAACTGATGATATAGTCACATACCCACTTTTTGATTAAAAATGCAGATTTTAACATTATCCATGGTTTGCAGGAACAAGGCCAACATTCATTCTGAAAACACATACAGCATCTGTTCATCATTGCTTGTATTGCTACTTTTTATGAGTAACTTGTAGTGTGGTGTGTACTCAAGTGCTTGAGTCTGTGTGTGTGTGTGTCTGCGTTGGGGGGGTTGAACATTCAATTTCAGTGCAAGCTGCGCCCAAAAAGTAACATATGTTTCTGATAGGACTGCCGCTGCTTTAAATGAACCCCTGTTTTACATTTGAACTCAGTGAACAGCATAACAGTTTATGTCTTTAATTACATTTTTTTTTAAATACAACAAGCCCAAAACAATGATAAAGATTTCCATATGAGGAATGTGCATTACTGGTGCAGCATGTTCTCTTTGGGGAGTGCAGTCTGAAATATGATTTTTGGGAAAAACTTTGTTCATCTCAAACAGCCAAAAGTTATGCAATAACACAATGAACCAGCATTTGATGTTTGTTTTTTTGTTGCATGATGACAAAAGTTAAGCAAAGAGACATTATACTTCAGCACAATCCAGTGGCAATCTAATTTGCAGCTTAACGGAATATAGTGAACATACATTAACAGTGGTTAAACCAACAATGCCAAAAGCTTATGGAGGAGGTGCTTAGTTACTTCCATCACTGGTTATCAGTGTGTAAACACACAAATGTTGCAATAATCTACAGATCATCAGACGATCCAGGCTCTCCTCAGCGAACCTCATGCCACTGACCTGCTGGCAGATGATGACGATAGTGGTGGTGCGCTCTGGTCAATATTTGTGCAGGCAGATGGTGTTCCAGAGAGTCCCCTCAGGACCCCAGGTCTGAGGTGATAAGCATGGCCAAAACAAACACAGGTAAACAGCTAATGACGAAAGCAGAGATGATACCAGCCTGTCAATCAATATTCCTTCAGAAGATGGTGGCTGCTCTTTGGAAAACTTTTCAATGATCTGTAAATGTTGTATGCATATATCTAAAATGTAGGTTTAGCCTAGAGCAGTCTTTGTCACAAGGTTGAAGTAGCCTAGTCTTTAAAACACTATGGGAAAAGCATGCGCAGTTTATAAATAACACTTGTAAGACAATAATGGAACAGGTGATATGTGATGGGGCTGCACGGTGGAGTAGCGGTTACCTGCTTGTGGCTCTTTTGTGTGGAGTGGGCATGTTCTCCCTGTGTCAGCATGGGTTCTCTCTGGGTCCTCCGGTTTAGGTTTAATTGGGACTCTAAGCTGTTTGTAGTTGTGAATTTGATTCTTGGAACCTTAACACTATCTAGTACATGTATTTAACCAAGCATTGTAAGAAAAGGGAACATTGGTGTGAACTTTGAGAAAACAAAGGGCTGTATGGACACATCCACGGGCGCAGCTAGGTTAGATTTTTGTTGTCCCTGGCTTCAACAATGTGCAGTTCATAAAACAACTTTCAGGTGTCCTTCTATGATATATGCCATCTTGGCCCTGTGCTGCAAAGTAAAAAAACAAACAAACCATTGGTCTAAACCAGCAAAAAAGCAAGTTGCCATCACACCACACAACAACAGTGAAAACAAGACTCAAAGTACCAACACCTTTTGGCCTTGAAAGTTGATGGAGATGGCAACTTTTTTAAAACAAAGATTGAGAGTACCTCAATGCACTGGAACATTAGACGACAGCCGCATTGCCACAATAGCACCAGAAGTGTACCCACAGACAGTCCATCATATTACAGGCTGTTGTTGGTGGAAAAGGTCTCTTCCTGGATGTGTGTCTGTTACGACCCCCACCAAAAGGCTCCCAATAAAGGGCAGGTAACATAATTGCCACAAAGTCAGGTCCAGTCAGACATAATGATTTATTAACAAAATGTTCAAACAACCCAAAACATAACTACTAAGAAACAAAAGGTCTGGTGGGCTGGACAAAATTAACAAAAGAAAGGGGAACTTTTGAACCAACCCTCAATGGGCCGTCGGATCCAAAAGAACCCCTTCTACCACGAACCAGAACTAAAACAAGAAATAGAAATACACACCGAAAACTGAGGCACCAGTCCCACCAGAAAACAAAGGAAACACCAAACCAAACAAAAGGCCTGAGCACCAGCTACAGGCCGCACTACTGCTGCTGCTCCTGCTGGCAGGTGGAAGAGAGAGCCAGGGAAGTTGTCACCGCCCCCTTTTCTAACCTTCCCTTAATCAGCCTCACTGCCTGCACCTGAGGAAAAACAGGGATCAAATGAGTGACAGACAGACAGAGCAAAGGGAAAGGGGGGAGGGGCACGTAACAGTGTCGACTACCTCTGGAGTATGCATAATGCACAAATGCTGATACAGTCATATTTGTGGGTGAGCAATGGGCATTGTTTTTTAGCCATCACACTGTAAATATCTGGCCATGACACTGCTTAACCAGAGACAGTGTGTACCCATTGATAACTTGATGCTGAAGCCTTTTTCTGATACAGGCAGACTGAGCCCGCAGCAACACAGGTACAGTACAATGCCTAGATGATAGACTGAGCACAAGTGAATAGCAAACAAAAGTAACAATAAATGAAAGTAATTCCTGATCGTGTTCCTTATTCAGAAAGCTGGCTCCTCTGTGCAGAGGAGTGATACACTGCTGTATGTATCGGAGCATCCTCTCCTCTCTCCTCTGCACTGGCATCCACTCTTGATACTCAAGGACATCATGGACATCCTGTCTCTTTATTTTCCCTGAGTAACATAACAGCCTTGGTTTAAAAAATGAATCTGTACACGGGATGATCTTCACACAGAAGGGCCACAAAGTGAAAGTACGAATCATTCCTATAGGAACAATATACTTTCTAAATATTCAGTAGCAGGTCATGTATATCCAACGGCTGTAAATTGAACCTGAAACAAGAGGAGGATGGCCTGCCCGACATACTTACTCCCTCTTGTCCTTGTTTGCTCCTATTCTTCAGGTATTTCTACCTCCTCATGAACCATACTGGTACCAGGTCTACATTGAGAGCTCAGTATCACAAACAAAACCAAAAGTCCTGCAAACTTTTATATCCCCTTCTGGAATTTATATAGTGACATAGGTTTATTTAGTTTGTTTGTTATTTTCCTTGTGTTCTTGTGAACACAGCTTTAGCCCAACTTATGTGGCATAAATTTGACTCTTAAACACTGGAGATTACCTTCTTTTCTGATGATTTCTCTTTTGCTGTGACACCCCAACAACATGAGACAGACCCACCGTAGGCTTCCAGTGGTCCCTGTTGGGTTGGGTTTGACCCTTACATGCACACATTTTTCTCCACACAGTAGAAACAGTTGTCCAGCTCATGGTCAAGATCATAATCATTTGAGAGCGTATCCCTTAAATCCTTTTGGATCAGAATTAAAATATTAATAATCTCTGCAATAAGGCTGTGTTCACTCTCAGCTAGTTTAGAGCAACTTATCTAAACTCTAAATTGATGGGGTTGGGTTCATATTTTGACAGTCTTCTTGGGTTCTGTTAACACGTCCATGTGAAAGCTACATGTATTTAGCAACAGGAAGTAATTCATACGGTTAATAATTAAAACTAACAGTGTATCCTTGTTCTGCTTCTGTCCCGATGACTGCTCACCATTGTTGGCCACGCCCCAAATAATACAATTCTTTATCATCTATTTTCTTCTAAATGTAACCATTATTTACACAATTGACATCAGATTGCCTCAAAGAAGATTTTATACTTGTGATTGAGACCAAAATGTAAACATTTTCTGAGGTAATAAATCAAGTGAGAAGTCATCTCATTTTGTATTGAGATAGATAGGACCAAAACGCTTCTTAAACCGCCATCAGGCCCCCCTGTTGGAATTTTTGGTAGAATGCAGGCTTAAGGCACTTCAGGGTTTGCCTCACTGCTCAGACCTGGAGGTTGCTGCCTGGAACAGTTTGTCATTTTGGTTTTAAAACAACTTTCATTGTTAGCTAGTGTTAGCTCGTGGATCCCGAAAGGGGTATCCAACAGTGTGTTTGGATCACCTCTGACCGGCCTGTACCGGTTGCGCGTGTTTAGTTCGGTGCGCGCACACACATATAGAGATCACGTGGGGGCGGGACTGATATAGACAGATGGGCATGTTAGACCGTAAAAAAAAAAAGATTGCAACTTGTCAATCAAAACTATTTTATTAGAAACAAAAGTAATACAGCCTACTACAGTAGCTGGCTGCACGTGAGTGAATGGTCGGCGCTAATGGAAAGCTCTGACTTTAGTCACCTAAAGCTTGTTGTTGATGTGCAGACAAAGTGCTGTAAATTCAATGTGCACGTAAGTGCGTGAATGCGCGTGAATGACTCGAGGAGGAGGAGAGGTGGGGTCGACTGACTGACAGGGTTACACACACTCTGCTGAATCAATGGCAACACAACACAAAAGTTTAAAAATACTTTCAGTAGCTTATAAAAATGTAAAGTTGGTGGCAAATGAGACTTTGGCGTGGCATATTAGATTATGGCGGGCCGCCGAAGACTTGGTAACTAATGGGAAACACTGCTGCGATGCACACAGCACCCCTGTCATGTTCCAGTGGGGACGTCACACATTCTTCAACTTTCAAGCAATGACACCACAGACTGTTGCTGTGACTGTGAAACTCTCCACTCTCTCAGCTATGTACAGTATCTGTCTTGCAGAACAGCATCTGCTCTCTCTAGGGATACCATCAAGCACACACGTTGATCTTGCAGATAGCAGGAAGCATCTGAATGGTTGTTCAGTAAACACATTGCATACTGTTCCATCAACAGGTCCCTATTTCAGTCGTGGTGATAAATGCTTCTTTTCTATTACAAGCTTTAATAGCTGTTATGTGTCAGCAGGCAATGAACTAAGTACTGACAGCAGCATGGCAGAAGGAAGTCTGCTTTATTAACACAGTAGACATTTTTGTTTGAAAACAAAAATAGAAGAAAATATAAAAAAAAGGAAAAGTACAATTATTTATGTGAAAAATGGATGATGGATGGAAGATGAATGGACAAATGGATATTTACTGTTTTGATGCAAAGTCTTACTGAATCAAACATTGTATATCGCTGATGGTAAAACTGAGTCCTCCTATAACAGTATCAATGAACTCTCTCTCTCTCTCTCTCTGTCTGTCTCTCTCTCACAAACACACACACACACAAATAGAAGACAGCACATCACCCCTTTAATTTCTTTATAGAAGTGCTAGTGTGTGCTACCCTATGGGTACCTAATTTGCATAATGAAGACTGCGTTGTATAGCTTTGATCTCAGCGACCTTTAATCCAGAGTGATCAGGCATCAGTGGTGCTGGGAACACAAGGATCTTATTACTGCTTGTGTCTGTGGACCAGGATATCATGGTACATTTACTTGCTGTTGACTGAGCGATAGAATTTCACTTCAGTGTGCTCAGACACTGTTTAAGAACAGAGGCTATCATATTAACTGTGGAAATAGAGACAAATGGAAAAATAGTTCACTACTTTTGACGCAATCGCATTTCTCTTCTATGGAGACTAGTTCCTCATTAAACGAGATCTCCCCACAGTGCTCATTGACATGAAACCAGGGCTTTGATTTGACTCAAAACAGAACCTTGTTTTATTTCCCTATAAAGTGAGTGCCCTAATTTCCCCCTAACCCAGTTAGTGTTGCTCATCAGCGCCCAGGCGGGCAGTAGGAGTGGGCGTCATACACTCTGAGAATCAAGAGTGTAAAACGTTGTTGCTTGGACTAAGAAGAGGTTCCCTGTTGATCATATGTAGGCAAAGATTTGTATGTATTGTTTGAGATGTAGTTGGTGCACTTGATCCTCCTGAACTCAGATAGATACATGTTAGCATTCAACATTTCTGAAATTCACATAAATGCTGAAAAGTAAGTTTATAAACTTGTTCTCATTATCACACTGGGTCACAGTTTAAATGGTTAAAGCAACAGTATGTTAATATTTGAACTGTAAACTTCAATATAATGTTGATGAATGGTGCTTCTGTCATTTCTACTGTGGGACCTAAAGGGTCCACTGATCTAGAATTCAATGGGAGAGAGTTCCAGAGTTTAGGAGCTACAACTTCAGAAGCACAGTGTCCTTTTGTCTTGATCCTGGAGCGCTGAACAGCCAACTGACCTGACCCTGGTCAGTGGACCTGAGAGAGCTGCTGATGATGTAGGTCTGCAGTACCTCTATAATGTAGGCACATGTTACATGTGGCAGTATTGAGAAAATGATGATAGTTGGCCAGGTGACAGTGTAGACAGCAAGAGCTTCACCTTGGATCTTCCTCTTGTTTGTTAAAAAATGCTGCACACCCAGACTTGAAACTGCATCAAAGCAACATTTTTGTGGCAATATTGGAATACAAGACAAGTGCAAACAGTTTCTTTAAGCCTACATATGGTTAGTGATAGAACACTTGAAAAAAGGATAACACACATGATTTGGAGGGATGTGTTTAAATGCTGAATCTGAATCCGTCCCTTAATAATTTGCGCTGCTCTAATGACTAATCCAAGATCCCCAACAATGCCAAGTAGACCTAAATGTGCTCACTATTCTGAACTGAATATTAGCCTCACAGAAAAAATTTTATTCAAGTCATTTCTTTCAGGAAAAGTATAGTAGTAGCAGCAGTAGCATATAACTCTGCTCTTGTCACATTTTTTTTTTATAGAAATGTTACATATAACACACACACACCCACAAGTGTAACCAATATTATAAAAATGGGGGCTGTATATTGAACTATTTAAATTTTTACAGCCTCTACTGATAACCTCTCCTGTCATTTCCTTTCTGCTCTGTATAAAAAACATGCAGGGGGTGTCCAGGGGTGACATGGAGTAAATCAAGTCATTTTATTTATCATAATTTATAACTTTCATTGCCATCTTCACACAATTTTGACGTGTAAATCAAATTCGTGGTGCTTTGGTTTGAGGTATAGTATACCTTAAAAATGCCATTATTTATTACATAATAATGATTTTCTTGATCATAGACTTAACATTCAAATAGTCACTGCTGACAGTGAGCTTGCTAAATGCGAGAGAATTACTCTTGTTTATATAGATAAACTTGAACTGGTACAAATTGCCACTGTTAACTATCAGAAACTTCTTTGCTGGGGAATCAAATGGTTCACATCTGTGCTCATGAGGGCCCATTATGTGCCTGTACCTCTATTTTTGAGTGTGTAAACTGGATCCCAAATTCCCAAGCCCAGTGGAGCAGGAACATTTGGCATGGGGCTTGTTGTGTCAGTGTTCGCGTTTGAAGGATGAACAGTGACACAGTGAGTGGAAGCAGGAATCAGACAATGGACCTTTATTCTGGAGAGGCTTTTTTCTTTTCCTGCCTGAGCTAGAGGTGCAGTCCAGTGTAAAAAAGCAAGCACCCCATTCTGTCCTATCAGCACTGCAGAGAGGGCCTTAATGAGGTCTCATGGGAGGTGTAGTGTTTTTATTAATGTGATGGCATGGCAGGCTGAGATGGGCTTACTTTGTAAGTGGGGCAGAACAATATGAGGTCAACAGTTCTTAAGACGTGTGAATAAGCTGCCAGGAAATATTTGAGAGAATATGTGTTAATCTAAATGTGTTTGTACGTATGGACGAACTTTAACTTCTGCTGACAATCATGCATGCATTCATACATTTCACTGGCTAAGAAGAAACTCAGACCTTTCAACAAAGTAATTTGAAACTGCAGACACCATGCACACCATGAATATTTGTAGCAAATGTCATAGTAATTAATTCAAGGGTTAAAATGGAGAATAGACATTTCAATCAAAACCCTGTGGCATCACAGGAGAAGTCAGTGGATCATCTGAGTCGGGGAATTTTTCATACAACATTTCATCGAAATCCATCCAATAATTGGACAGTTTGGATCAAAGTGCTGGATCGAACTACAGACTAACATCACCATACCTAGGTGTCCCTAATTACAACTCTGAAATCACATATGTCTTGTGAAAAAATGTTAGCTGTTTTTCAGGGATCCAAACACATGTATGGTGAAAAAGAGAGTGCTGACCAAAGTTGAAAGAAAGGGAGAGGGTATTATATATCCATGTGATGAAGGCATGTGCTATATTCTAATGAATATGAAATACTATGTAATATATGGTACAGGGAAACCTTTACTGGACTATACACCAGTGTACAATGCAAAGCTTCCCTGAATTACTGATTACATTGAAAACCACAAATAAGCAGTCAGCTACAGATGTCTGGTTAGCTCCCATCTTTATAACTCCACAAAAACCATTTTTTTTATTTAACTAACTTTGTCAAGTGTTCGAATGATTAACCTGAAGATTTCTGTTGTGGTTTTTTTTACACTGTTGGCACACTGAAACACTCATTCTATCATCCACCACCACATCAAATCCTGTTCTTGAATTTAACACACTTTTTACTAAAACAAAATGTTAACAGCATGACGCATTTACAATGTTACCAGAAGACTGCTAATGGTAACATACAATGTAGCACATTTATGCAGCAAAATCTACTTAAAGTTTGCATTAGCAGCCATAAGCTACTGGTCATACAGACTGTATCAAATTGTATCGTTGCTAAATTCCTGGCTGTACTGAATAGAGCATTGGTGCATTTTCCTGTAAACAAGAAATTAGAATTCTTTTCGGAAAAGATTTAGATTTATTCATGTTTCTAGAATCAATGATCAGAAATGCTCTTAAAAAGTCTGCTGACTTGGCTATTGATATCAATAGCTGACAATCACAGCAGTGTTTTTCAAAACCTCCTGCCCACTTCACTGTAGAGTCACGATAAGGTCTCTTTGATTTTAAATGCATTTTAGAAATGATCAAACCGTTAAATTGTCATGGTCTTAATGCAAATAAAAGATGAGTTTTCATATTCATGCCACCATTAATAGCTGTGTCCCATTAGTGTGGCCAGTAGAGGGTGTGTTACATCACCCCAAATTCCTCCCTGCTTCATAATTATCTTCCAATGTGTAAGACAAAACATATCTTCCATGATAATGTGACAATAGAAGGAGTTCACAGTAGGGACAGATGTAATCATGTGTGACCTGCTGTTACACTTTGAGAGGAGCCTGGCAGCTTTACTTACAAACAGACCGGTATATTGTGCTGATGCTGTTGTCCTTAGTTCCAGTTCTTTCAAGGAAGGCCTCTTGGGAAAACAGTGCTGTCATACAGCTGCTGCCCCCCTCCTTCCTGCTGCAAAATTTTACAGTCATAAAAACACTCTGTGGTTTTACAAGGCAGGAGGAGGGGCAGAGCTGGGGAAGAGTTTATAGAGCCACAACAAAAAAAAGAGCCATGGACATGGAGGTGAAGAAGTAATATGTAATGTGCACTTTAAAAGGTGTGGGAGAATCGAGTAGAGTGACTCTGCTGGGAATCATTTATCAATCATCTGCAACAGAGTTATATTTGCAATGTCCGGAATGTTTCCATTGCACTGTTCTTTCCTAAGTCATGGAAAATGACACCACTTGACCTGGTCGTGTGATTTATTATGTTTTAAGATGTGATGAGGTTTACTTACTTCTCCTGCCTTTCCTGTCCCCAGTTCTTCGTTCTTTCACTCAAACGTAACATGGTGTTACTCTGCAAACTCTACTTTGGAGAAATTTCGTGGGGACTGATTGTCTATCTACCAATACCTACACCCAGCAGTTAACATCTAACTACAGTATTAGTTTTTTTGTAAGATCCCAAACTGTTGCACCTGTATTCCAAAACTGCACAACTAGTTCCCCTAGTACCTACATCGATGTACTGGTATGTCCTGTGCTGTTATTACACAATTAGTGCAAACACACACAGCCTCAGGTGAAAACAATAGCAGCTAAATGCTGAATTCTAAAGACGAAATGTGCTTCAATTTGAGAAATCGAGCTGTGAAAACATTGTGTGTGAAAGCTTGCACTTTACTCATGCTGTACACGCGGAAGCTTGACACTTTGCGGTTGCTCTATATTGTGTAACACTGATGCACAAGTCACCCTTTAGTGTGTGTAGCGCACCATGCTTTACATTTTCTGTAACGTAAAGCCATCTGCGGCAATATTAGAAGCTTAGATTAATGGATGTAATGCAAAGAGTATACTATGTAATATACTGTGTAGATAAAACATGATGCTCCTCTACGTCTAACATCGTGTCAGCGCTTAACAACAGCTGGTCAACATAACCTGGATGGCGCTATGACTGACAGTGAAAGGGGGGCTGGATAGAGGATGCGACAATGAATAAAATGCAGTTATCTTGAGTAAAATGGATAATAACAGCAGCAAAGGGAGCACTGAAAAGGCTATATTAAAAAAATGAAAAACTCTACTAAAAGATGTTGCCATATGTGCCAAATTGAGAACAACTTCTGTTGAAAAAAGCTCGCAGTCTGTGACAGAAGAAGCACCAAATGATCAGACCAGTAAACTAGGATCAATTATGAAAGTAGACATAAAACAAAATACAACGTCTGGCAAAACCGCGGTTCAACTTTATGAATCAAGTTGATGAATTGTGTGATGTTATGAAAAATAAAGTACATTATACCATTAAGCACTTTGTAACTAGATTCTTTCGACACACCTAAGTGTGAGACACTTCAGCCCTATACAGTGAGAGAGAGCCAGGAGTACCAAGCAGCAGTCATGGTCCGAGATAAGACAATGACCCTTTTTCAGATGTATTTCTTTTGGAAAAACCCAATCTTATGTTCGGTCTACTACGATTTTATATAAATAAAAACAATTATAGAGTATGGGAACTCCTGCTGTCACTGTGGAGGCACAGGTGAGCTGTTGTACAGTGTGTGAACAATCAAACATGATCAGATTAGTTACAATATAAACATTTTGTAAACCCACATAGTGGCACATTGTGCTTTTATCATTAAAAGTAGGAAAGCACACAACTGAAAGGGAACAGAATAAAAATAATATGAAATAAGCCTGCATATTTTTGCAAAGTTTTTCATGTTAAATGTGCTGTAAAGCCTTACAGATTAATTTTTATTGTGATTAAATACAGGGTCAAGTGTGAATAACAATACAATGAATAACAAGGCTGGAGAGAACAGTGCACAATTGTAGACTTGTATACTTAGGTTATGATTATATTATTTCAATATAATAGGTCGTGAACTAAAGTGGGCTGTTCAGAGGCGTGAAATTCCCAGGCTGAAAATGAGTCCAACTCCGGCCTTGGCTGGTGTTAACAGCAAGTGTGTTTTAACAATACAAGCCCCAGATTTCCATTTAAGCTAATGACAGTTTTATTAAAGCACAATATTGTATGTCTGCACAATGTGTCTCTCAGGTTAGGTGGACTTCTTCTGCCCTAGTGGCAAAAAAAAATTAAGCTAATGCAGCGCGGCTCTAAACCAGCTTTCCTCTGTCTCTTTGGTGAGTGTCCATGTTACGAAAGCGATAATGAGATGTCCTGATAAAAGAAAACAAAGGACTCACTGGTGGGGACTCTAATGTTGTGGAAATTTTTGACTGCCTAATTGTGTACTATTTTCCTCCATCAACAGGAAGTTGCCATGTATTATCTCCTATTTAAACAGCAAATTTGTGACAAAGACATGGTCGATGGCCAGTTCAGTGTCTTTGCATAAGCATCACGTGTAGTCATTATCTGTCAGTCATGCAACAGTTTTGTGTAAACAGGCTTAACTTGTGCTAACCGTGCCAGCTACTACAGCATCGGTGCCACACTGGATAATGGAGCAGTTACCAAAAAAAAAAAAAACATTCAATCTGAATATGACAGTGACTGAAGTTTCTTCAACTTACGGTACACAGGGAAGGACATGGTGATAATGCATATTCAATCAACCAGTCTTTGGCCTCCTGTTGGCATTGAGGTTTTTGTCAGAGAGCTGCTCTGGAGGTCCCACGCCATCCGCTCCCGGTCATGCTTGGTTTGGTCAAAACAGAGCCCCAAATGGAAACCAGACACTGCCACACATACACACTCATAGAAATCTGGGCCATGTTTACAATGGTTGCCACATGTCTGATGGGGCTTTGAGATTTTCCTCCTGAGTGTAAATGAAGAGACAGTGCTTTGTTTTCTAATATGGAAAGTACTTGCATATACATGCATACACACACATACACGTACACACCGATCTATATTTATATTGTTGCACGTGTGCATATTCTGTGACACACACACAGAACAGACAACTCTTGAACTGAGTACACACACACACAAAATTACAAAAAACTAAACACAAAGGAGATGGAAAAAAAAATAATTAGGGCATGAAATGTCCCTGTGTGAAAAATGTATTTATTTATATTCTACAATAGAAGCAGTTCAATAGGCAGTGTTGCTTGGAAACATTTCATTTATGAACTTCATATCTTTCTGGATGCTTCTATAGCTCCTTTCAGACTGTTTCTGCAAAGGTCTTGCTAAAGTACAATAACGAGCTCTGCTGGCATTTCACCTTCGGACAATCATACTGATTCTGCAATGGCGTAATATTGGCGTCCATTCACATTGTCATTAATCCCCTAGTCCACATGTTGGCCTGTTTGTGTTTACTGCTGGATTCCTGGAGAGCCAGGATAGAGTGAAGAATAGAAAGAATAGGAGAGTGAGAGTGCTGTGGCATGTGTTTGTCTTGTGCGTGTGTGTGTGTTTGTATTTACCACTATGTGGGTCATATGCAAGCATTTTCTGTATGTGATCACTCTGCATCAGCTGCGACAGTTAGAAGAGTGAGACATCTGAAAATGGCCAAGGTGAGATTCCTGTTTGGTTGAGCGATGCCTGACAGCTGATCCACCAGTCACATGATGAAAAGGACACAGAGATATTTACAGGACAATAAAACCTGAACACCGGACCAAGCCCTATGAACACAAAAGTCTGTCAAAGTGAGTGATGACGTTCAAGTTTCCCTGTTGACTGTTCATGCTTCAAAATGAATTGCTTCAACCATAAAATTAGAATGGGATAGAAAGGACATGTTACTTTTAGCTGTGGTAATTAGGCTGTTCAAAAATGAAACTGCTAACTGATTCTAACAGTAGCTGTTGTCAGAGAGTTCAGTAAGCCACACTGTCAGGGCCACTCTGAGCGTCTGGTTGCAAACGAACCTGGAAGGGTTTTTGGGGGGACGGACATTGTAATCGGGTCAGATCATATGGTCAGGTCATCATGGCAGAGACAAGGGAGAATGTTGACATAGGAAAAAAAGAAGAGTAACTGAGTAAGTGGATACTGGACAAGAGTAAATCTCAGAATGACATTTAGAGAGCTTCACGAAAAAAAGGCTACAGACAGACGCCGAGCTGGACTTCTTGCTGTTGGACATAAGTAATATTAGCTGGCTTGCTATGTCTTGCGCTGCTGCATTTGCTTGTTGTGAGGCTGTTAGCGAAGCTGTTGACTCGACTGGTGTTTTCATCATAAGTTGATGATAAGAATCTGTTCTTTCACCTTTGTGAAAAGCTTTGAAAAGATAAAGAAAAAAGGAATATATCAAAGACATACACATGCACACAAAATGCAGGGTGACATTGGTAGCTCTAGATAGAAGGGGTTATTGGACCTCCACACACACACACACACACAC
>CAFUXE010000869.1:395654-425012 GCA_903364295.1 Serranus cabrilla | reverse complement strand
TAAACAGTGATATGTTCTGAAGGCTGTTTAAAGAAGGCAGGAGGGGGAGGGAGGGGGAGAGGAGATGTGGGTCTTCATTGGCCGTTTATGTGAAGGTAAGCCCCGCCTCGTTGTAGACTTTGAAGACCTTCTCGATGGCGTTGACGTAGGCGGCGGTCCGGAGGTCCAGACCCAGGTTGTACTTGCTTGCTGTGCGCATGATTTGCTAGAAAAGGCAGAAAAGAATATAGTTAGAATATAATTGCAGAAAAATCAAGACAAATCTTGCAGAACGTGGTTCCTGCAGTGCAACAAATGAGACTTTTTAAAATACTATGTAGAACGCAATTAGATACCCTTATTTATGGAAACAGACAAAAAGGTCTACACATTTTTAAAATATAATTTCTGTCAGTACTTCCCATAATTACACAATTAACACCATTTGGACACAGGTATGTGGCAGATAATTGATCAAAAAGAGACAGTTTGGGTTTTTTTAAGCAGGGTTGTATCTGGTATAAGATAGGTATTTCATTTCACGCCTTTCGATTTTTAAAAGAGTGAATTCTGTATTTTATATGCTTTTTCAGCGCTTTAATGAGCATAGCGGGGACAGATTTGTTAGCAATGGAAATCCTAAATGTCCAATAGTCGTTTTGCACATGATAATGAAGAACTTGAACTTTTGTGTCCATTTGTTTGTTGGGGATGTCTTCTTGCTACCTTGATTCCTGTATCTGTGCTGTCTTTACAGAGTCCTATTTCTTTGTCTCAGATAATCAGGTTGGGCTGTGTGTTTTCCCATACAATCACTTACCCTGGCAGATCGCTCCATGGTGTAGGCCAACCCAGAATGGACAATATCCTTCTCAGAGGCACCCTGTAAAGGAAGAGGAATGTTTAGTCGAGCCGAAGACAGAAACTTTATAAAACTACATTTTATAATGCTTAAAATGGTTCAATTATAGTCTGCTGACATGTATTAAAGCATACTTTGGCAAAAAAGACAGAAAAACACCAAATTATAGGATGTCAAAAAATGGAGGAAGAAAAAAAAGTCAAACTATAGCATGTCGAAAATTTTCAAGAAAAAGACATAAAATTTTAAAATGCCCTGAAATTCTCAAAATAGTCTTAATATACTGTGTTGATATATGTAGTGGTATATTTTGTCTATACATGACAAAAAACACCATATTATGGGATGTGGAAAATTTGAAAAAAGTCATACTATAGCATGTCGTTTTTTGACAAAATGGGTAAAATTTTAAAACGCCTAAAAACGCTTAAAATGGCTTAATTATAGTCTGTTTTTATTATTATTATTACATTTAGTTAATTATAGTCTGTTTTTATTATTATTATTACATTTAGTTGCATAGTTTGTCCATAACTGACAGAAAAACACTAAGTTATGGGATGGCAAGAAATGGAGGAAGAAAAAAAAAAGTCATCAAATTTTAAAATGCTCTGAAATTCTCAAAATAGTCTTTATACCGCTACATATATCAACACAGTATATTGTTTGTCTATAAATGACAACATTTTGGACATCACATGATATGGTGTTTTTTAAGAAGTCATACTATAGTTTGTCATTTTTTGCCAAAAATGTTAGTTAGAAAACTTAACTGTATGTATGCAAATTATTCCTGACATAATAACGATACAGATTCTCCTCATTTCTAAACAATAATAAACTAAGCTTTTACCATTAATAATCTGCTGCTTTTTGCTTTTTCATTTAAATAGATTTTTTTTTAAACTTCAAAATCTTTTTTGATTCATAACTGACGGGTTTCCTCAGATAATTGTCAACCCTCAACATGTTGGAAGAAGAAGCTGCTCCTGCATTTTGGTTGACGAGGACGGGATGGACGATTCGCTGTGACGACAATAGACGCTCATCTACTAAATCTCAGATCATCATGTGTTAAGTTGACTTTCTTATATCCATGTATTTCCTGCGTTGTTTTGGATATGGAATGAAGGCCAACTCGGAGGAGAGTGTCCCAGTATGATAAAATGGGCATATGAGTTTGATTAAAGCCACAATAACAAATGTTGTGGTGACTCGCCCAGCGAATACTATAAGAGTGCTTTACTTGGAACGTGTCATACAAACCAGCTGGCTGAATTGCGTTACCCAAAGTGTGTATGTGTGTGTGTGATTAGATCCGATCATAAGCTTGTGTGGGAGGGTCAGATGAGTGTGAGCTGTGTATGAATGATAAGCTTATTGAAGAGTGAGTGGAAAATACTATAAATATAAATATTATATATATATATATATATATATTATTATAAATATTATGTATTACAGGAGGTACCAAAAGTAGAAAAATAGTCTTGTCTTCTGGAAGCAGAAGATTTTTGGTACTTCATGTTGTTGTCTGTTACTGTTGTTGTTTCCTGTGTGTTGTTGTCTGTCATTGTCATGTGTGTTTCCTTTGTCCTGTCCAATGATGGTTAAGGAAGGATTTAATAAGGAATGAAAAGGAAACAAATGGAAATTTTGGATCAAAATTAGTGCTTGTGTTTTTGGGAATTCTTTCTACTGTGGTGAGAAATTGCACATTTGGGGACACTCAATCTCAGCCAGAGGGACTTTGTTTATGGAGAAAAGGGAGCGCTATACACACGTTATGAACTTTGTGATAAATTTTCAATGATTGCAAATGTAAGATGAGAGCTTTTTACCTAGCAAGTGGTGGATTGTAAATAGTTACATTTGATACTGTTCTTTTTGAGGTACTTGTATTTTTGTAGTATTACATTTGTGTAACTTTATGTATATTTAGCTCAAACTAACAGCAGTCCAATAAAATGAGTCTACTGGCTTGTAGCACTGAATGGTCTCAAATTGTTTCTCCTTTTTTTCTTTTTTTTACCAGAACTATGTGTGAGTCAGCACATGTTACTCACCGCCACTCTGGCCTGGAAGTCAGCTGTCGGAACAACGGGAATGGGTCCGCCCTGTTTTCCAAACTTTCTCTCCAAGCTTTCTTGCACGGACACTAGAAGGGAAAACAGAGCAAAAGGAGAAAATGAATAAATAATAATTATAAAAAAGAAACATGCCGATAGTTCATCCAAGTTATCTCATATGACCATATGGATGTACTTAGATCGTGTCATTTCATTATTGGCTGAAGTTTGAGGAGGCAGGGCTTATAAATAAGGGGAAGATGTTTTCGGGGAGGGGACTTTTCTCACAGCTTTCACAAGAACTGAAACCATTTTACACAGCAACACCGCTGCCGGATCCACCACAGATTCAGTAAGAAAACTAAAATCTATTTACATCTGTTAATTCTTGTTGACTGAATTGATATTTTAAATGTTTTTATTTTATATATTTTTCTTTTCCTCCTCACAGTGAAACAAAAATTAATCTTCCAAATAAATATCTGTTTTTATTTGATTTATAGACTCTAAATCTATTTAGTTATTTATAGACTTACACACTTTAAACAGCGCTCTGCTCTGATTGGTCAGTGTTTCCAGGTCTTCCACATCTGCATCAGCCATAAAGTGACTGTAAGGTACAGGAGCAGCACTTTCTACCAATGTAAGTAGTGACATCTCAACCTTCCCGGAGTTATAACGGATCATTTAAAGAGACAATCCACTGAGAAGTGCACATATTCTATATCAGAAACTGAGTGTTTTCATAGTATTTATATAGCTCATAGTCCTGCTTTATAAAAGTGCTATTTTGCGAAAGCTTATTCAGCAACGACTACATGTACAATTTGAATCACTCGCTGCAGTAAAGGTTCTGATAGAGGACATAACGCCCAAATCTTAAGCAAATCCTGATCTGAGGCTTGTCTTGTGGCTTCAGAAAGCAGCTGTAAAACCGGTGAATCATCCCACAAAGAAATCCAGATCATCACTACGCCAAGAGAAGAACAAGGTATTACACCGCAGCACGACTGAGTAGTGAATGTGCCATACAAGTTATCGGTAGCATGTTTATCACAAAAAATAATGATTCTATTTTGTTTTAATATAGATGGCAGCAGGTGGCATTGCTCGTCCTTTTGATTACCCTGAAAGAGCAACCATTCCCCGAAGGGAGCAGATCAGACAGCACACACTGCGTGTCAATAAGGACACTCTGTTTTATGATACAAATGATGGTGAAACCAACCTCATGTTGTACAGCACACGTTTAGGATGGCAGGAAGCAATCAACAATCAATTTCCTGAACTCACAAGAGTACAACAGGATGACAGAATCATCCTCAAGGACGGGGAAGACACCATAACTTTACGTCCTAGTGTAAAGGTTCTGGTATATGGCCAACAGCTAATGCAGAGGTTTGAGGAACAATTTCACCAAATGAAACAAACGATCCAGCCAGGCGCAGAAAATGGAGGTGCTCGTAGGTTTCAATACCCCAGGGGAGTGATTGGTAATACTCAAAGGAGAAGGCACAGAGAAGACACACTGCATAGGAATAGAGACACTCTCCATTATGATGAAAAAACTACTGGTCAAAGATGTAACCTCATTTTCATGAGCACATTTGTAAGCGAATGGCTGGATGAGATGATGGAAACGTATCCTGAACTTAGACGTACTCAACAGGACGATCTAATCAAACTCCAAGTCGCACCCAGGAGAGGTACCATATCTCTATATCCAAACTTACAGGTTAAGGTAACAGGCAGGCGACTAATAGAGAGGTTTGAGGCACATTTTGTAGAATTGAGACGAAGGGTCCAGTTACCACAACTGAGGAACATTGAGGAATAACATCCTGATGAACCAGAGGGTGAACACACTCTCCCTACTCAAACTAAAGCAAACCCAAGTGATGAGAAACAGATTTTGGGTTGAAACTTACTTCTGAAAAATACTTTTTTATTTCATAAATGCTAACTGGGTTGTAATGCAATTTAATATTTTGTTCTGATTTGAAATAAGTTTGTAATGTACTGTATGCCTGTACAATTTCTGGTTCTGGTGTTTAGATATTATTTTATGATTGTGCCACATATTTGAAGAAATATCTTAATATCTAATTGCAATAATAATTCATTTTAAATGGTGCTTTGACACACATTCCGCTTTATATTGCCATTTTAATGAAATGTCTTAATCGTTCAGCTCCAGTATCACAAGAGTTAGAAATATAATATCCAAAGTAAAAAAAGAACTCACTGAGCAGGTGGTAGTTTGAGTCTCTCTCGTATTTGAAGGTCAGTCTTCCGTAGCTGACATGGTTGAGATTCTTCAGCCACTCGAAATAGGACACAGTGACGCCGCCAGCATTCAGGTACATGTCCTGAGGGATGAAACACCAAACTCATCTGTTAGGGCTTCACCTTCCTTTGTGTATAAAGTTTTATTTTATTTCCTCTGTACTGTTTTTAAGTTGGATTTTGGAAGAAGTGTATTTCTCTGTAAAATAATAGATGCTGGAAGAAAATGTTGATGAAATACTTTCGTGAAATTATTGTGAGGAAACGTGTAAATATGAGTAAAGACATGTTGCTTACACAATAAACGGATTATAGTGTACATGACTCCTGCTTCCTGTTTTCAGAACCATTTACTTTCACCTTCTTGATTAAGATGTTATTTTTAATATACTATTACATTATGTTTTGTTTTTCTGCTGTTACATTTAATATACATGACCAAATAAGTAACAATCACATTTAAAAGCTAGGAAAGAAACATCCTTTACCAACAACAATCTGTTATCTGCTCCATGTGGACAGGGTGGATGTGGTTTGATTTTGATAAAAATGTTTTTAAATCCTAATTGGTGATCAGACGTAAGTGGCATTACTCTTCAATCCAGTGATAAGAGAAAACTAAATACGGATATCTTTAGCGTGAAACTATTGAAATGGGTCTAACTGGTCAACAAAAAGATGTATTTAATAAAGGAAGTCATCGCTCATCGTCAGCAGTTGGTTTGGTCTTCAGTGAATTTCATTTGTAAAAAGAACAAGTGGTTAGTTTCAACATTTAAGAAACTGACCTCAAGCTGAGCTGAAGGAATCAAGAGCATTTCAAAAGCTTGCTTTAATTCGGCTTCATATGTGATTGTGAAAATGTTTCAGAAGTGTGTAGTTTGTGCGTATGTGTGAGTGTGAGTGCTTACAGGAATAACCATGACGTTGTTCTCCAGGAAGATCTTGTCAGCATCTGGGGTGGTGGGACCGTTGGCACCCTCGGCAATGATCTGAAACAGACAAAATACAAAACTTCACATGACTGGAACTAAGTTGTCCTGTTCTTACTCATGTGGAGGTGAAAGACCACTTAAAGCAAAGCACCTCGGGTAAATCAAAGAGTGTTTTACCTTGGCCTTGATCCTGGGGGCATTGTGGCGTGTGAGCTGCTTTTCTCCGGCAGCAGGGATCAGGATGTGGCAGTCGGCTTCCAAAATGTTTCCATCGTAGGGTTTGGCTCCGGGGAAGCCCACAATGGTGCCGTGTTGCTACAGAGACAAACAAAAATGTTTCAGTGGGGGTAAAATGTAGATTTTGTAGAACATTAAGAAAAGAGTATTTCTCAAAAAGTCTCCAGGCAGTAGCCCCTTTCAGACTGCACTGGGGGGAACCAGCTGATCCCGGCTCTGTACCGCCTTCAGAGGTCGTAACAGAGGCGTTACATTGGTGAGACTGTTCGGGGCGGGATCAATGTGGACAAGCAGAGCCGGCAAGGCGGAAAAAATGTGACGTGCGTTATTTGTGCGACCAGCACTCAGATAATTAGAAAGGAAGAGGACCGTATCACAAGACACACGCCTCTCACTTGACTTCAACAGTAATTGAATCATGTTCAGCAAAATCTTGTATGTATCATCTCTACAGCGAGAAACAGCACAACATGCAAGTTTTCCCCCATTACTGTCCATTGCTGTCTCTTATTATACTGTTAATGCCTTTTCCTCCCACTTTTTTCTGCAATGCCGGATTGCAATGTGAATGGACGCCAATATAATGTCACTTTTTCAGAAAAGCAGTATGAAAAGGGCTACTGACAATGAATCAGTAAGAAAAAAGAAGAAGTGTTTTGGAAATAGAAAACTGAGGAAACAGAACAACTTTGAGTGACACAAAGAATAAAAGGAGGAGGCAGATGTGAGGAAGGAAGCTGTGCTGGTACCAGTTTGTAGTCCTCCAGCTGTTTGGGGTCGATGCCCTCTGGGTTGTAGATGGCTCCATCAATCTCACCGATGCCCACACACTTGGCCCCAAACCTGTGCAGGTACCTCATGGAGTGGAGACCCACATTACCAAAGCCCTGTGAAAGGACACGGCAAGTTAATAATCGCAACAGTCCAACATCACCATAATTATCATATTAAAGTTAGTAAATAATATCAGCAGTAAGCATTTTTAATGTTATGTGTAGCAATATGTGCATGATTGAGCTCCACGTTATGGTTATAAGATACTCTGATGCCACCATGTGGCCGCTTTACGTAACAACATCATCATTATATATCATGACCTGAAATGAAACCTCAGAGACGGGTGACATATGTTTGATTTAAATATTTTGTGTAAATGAAGGAGAGAAACAGAGACATAAACAAAAAACAAACAAACTGTAACCAGGCAACAGAGTAATTTGCCTCAAACAATGTTAATCTATGTGAATACATTTTTTAAAAAAAAGGGGGAAACCAAGATACTTATTACTGATGTCAGGCTGCTGTGAACATAAATAGCTGAAAATCTCTCTGTAATCTGAATGTAACCAATACAATCTTAAGGTTCTTGTACTTTGCTTGAGAATTTCTAAGTGATTCTACTTACAAAGCCTCAATAATAACAGTCCAGTAATATAAATTATTCTGAGTACTTGCCTATTTACTTTTGGTTCTTTATAGCATATTTTCATGCCAATACTTGTACTTCTATATATGCGATTTTCAATGCATGACTTTTCCAAGTAACAGTATTTCTACACTATAGTGTGACTATTTTTATTTAAGTAAAATATAGTATTTCTTCCACCACTGCCCACGATTATCTAATACCACCAGAGAGATTAAAGGAAAGCAACCTCTGTATACATTTCTAGTTTTTGTTTTTAATCAAGCGTGGTAGAGGAGTAAAAACAAGCCCGTTTTGATCTCGACACCACACTAGTGATCTGCTCTCTTCACTCTCATGAATAAATCTCTAAGAAAATCTAATCTCCACACGAGATAATCCTCACACACATACGCACAGACAGACAGAGGGATTAGTTTTTTAAACATCCACGTCATGATTCAGCTGCCATCACCACTTCTTCAACTCCTCAATGATGCCCTGACATCCCTCACACTAATAACCCCTCCACAAACGTTATCCTCTGTCAAAATCTATGATTGTAATCTTTATTGTTGCTGAACGGGATTCCTGGAAAATCTTTATCAAATTAAATTATACCCTATAAGAGCAGATCCTCTTATGTGTCTGTAGGTTACACATACAAGGTTGTTCATCAAGAACACCAGATTACATCAAGAAGCGGTAAATTTAGAAACCTTTCTAAGAAAGCAATGGAGACCCTTGCCTAGAGGTTCCCAACCACGTGTCAGTGTTGGCGTGTTTGTCACATGCCACGTGACAAATGGAAGTGAAACTGCTAAAGAGAACACTGATCAGTAGCTTTTCCGTCCCTAGAGTTGCACTTCTCTTCTTCTTATAGCCTTGTGTGCTCCAACATCTACATGCTGCCATTACTGTGGTGGAAAGCCGTAGTGACTCTGTCTGCTGCAGCCTGCTGACAGTATCAGCAGCATGGATACTTGTATTGACAATGAATTCACTTGAACAATTGATGACAAACAAAAGAAAATAAATAACCCAATAGGGCTGCAGGTGTTTCGTTTACAAGTAAAGTTGCTGAGGCAGTACACAGATGGGTATGTATTTAAAATTGATTAAAGTAAAATTAAAGGGATTTTACAAGGACGCCTACTACACCTACAACCTCGACACAAGAGCCAAAAGTAAAAGCCTAAGATGAAAAATAAAGCCAATGCAATTCCTCAGCTGGCTCCTATAACCCGGAATAACTGACTCACAAAGTCTGACATGCACAAATCAGAGCGGTTGAGAACTTTCTACCAAAAGACTATAAATTGGTCCCACCCTTTCATTTCTCATGAATAAACTAACCTCCTTCAGTTCACTGCTGTCAGCTTTGTGAGGAGGTCAGGGCTGGGCTAAAACAGATGGCATGGCTCTGATTGAGGCTCTAAAACCCGTCATCATGACTTCAAATGAAACTTAAATCCTGTGAGGGTCTCATCCTTGCTCTTGGGTAAAATGTTTCTACATGGACCACACTATATGTGTGTGTGTGTACCTGGATGACGAAGGTCTTGTCCTGGAAGCCAGGTGTCAGGCCCAGCATGCTCATGTAGGACGCCTCATTGATGAAGTTCTCAATGCCGTGGAAAACTCCACGACCGGTGGCAGAGATACGTCCATGGATTCCTCCCTGGCTGATGGGCTTTCCTGTCACACACGCGTGGGCGTTGATGTCCTGCAGACACATACAGAGAACATCAGGCCACATAAACCTTAGACTGAAGATTATGTACACAGCGCTGGTTACAATGCCCACAACAGATTTTCGACGCCTCAATTTTGGTTAACCACTCTAGCAAAGCAATGAGAGAGCAGGCAGAAACCCCCACGGCTGAGCGGGAATGGCTGAGAAAACAACACAAAACATAGCCTCAAGTCTTAAAGGGAATTTATTTTTTTTGTGGGGTTGCATGAGGTTCTTCGTCAAAGTCCGTGTATTAGTTACAGCAGATGGTGTTTGGAGAACCAGGTACTAAAGCTTCCTTTTCTGAATCAGCTTCAGCTTTCTGCAGTTAACTGCTTGACACACACCAGTTATTGGTGATGTAGTGCCACTGCTGCAGCTGACAGAAAGTCAGTACTCACTACCCATAATCCTCTGCTGTCAGATACCCAGAGCAGGAATGTGTCACCCACTCCAAAGTCCTGCCCAGGGGTATCTGGAACAGAGGACGTATGACTGCTTAAGGTGAGAGGAAGTTAAAGTGGAGAGCACTATACAGCGAACTGCAGGGTAAAGTCCAATGACTAATAATCTCTGGCTACAGTCTATAACTACTATACTGAAGCTGGCTCCTTCTTTCCCCTCTGAATTCAACGTCACATTTCTTTGAGTTTACTATTTCTACTATTCTGATCAAACATAACGGCTGTGATATATATATGGACACACACGTATGGGTAAATATTTTCCATCTTTAGTCAAATAAATCCTGTTTGACAGGCTTTGATACCAGAATGATTAACTGATAACACAAGCACACACAGGCCTCAGTTTGTAAAGCTGCTTTTCACAGACACGGAGTCTCAGTGGTCGGCTGGGAAGGGAGAGGCAGGAAACCACAGCTCATGCTTTACATGTGACTCATCGGCTGCCATTTTAAAATTTGTACCAAAAACCAGCCACGGCATACATATTTGGATTTTGTTTTGCTGAGAACTCACAGTGTGTGCAATAGTGTTGGCGTATGTGTCAGCGATCCAGGACATTTCCCTCTCTCCTGTGCTCATGTCTGGGGCTGGGACATCGATGCCAGGTCCTGGCGAAGGAAGACAAGCAGGAGGGGGAGAGTTAATCAAGGACGCCAGACCCAGTGCAGGAATGCACATGAGTACACACTTCTGACACTGGGTAGTTTCCCCACAAACCAGTCTTGAAAACATCAAATGCAAACGCTTTTCCAAGCATATTCAAGGTGCATTTTAAGCTTTTCCGGCATCTTACAGCTGTAGTCAACTGCATATTTAAATACAGTACATACTGTATACATATTGGGCTCATTATATTAAATGTTATTATGCTATGAACAACTAAAACTATTTCTGTGACAGCATTCTACGTAAGGGTGACAAATAAAAGGCAAACAGTTTTATGTTTCAAAATGTGCCACCTGTTGTTGTCCTATATAACCAAATTTTCAAGGAGTTTCAAGCACTTTTCTTCAAAATCCAGGCATTTCTCAAACCTTGAAACACCACATTAAAACAAAAAGATTGTGTTTTCAAGGATTTCCAGCACTCGTATTAACCTCTGCTGATCCTAAAGTTTGATTGAACGTAATAAATAACTGGATGGGTGCCAGTCTTTGTGTCCTTGTGACATATATATATATATAGTCAGAGACGTGCATGCAGAGGAAACTTAAATGTACTTAGTTTTAAACTTAAATATTTGACATGACTATTGTATACTACAAGCAACAGACAGCGTCATATCTCTCTTACTATGTTTGAACTCAACACTTCAGAAACATTAACATGCATCCTGGCAAACAGGCAATATAGGGGCTGTTAACCTGCTGAACCAGTGCATATGCGTATCTGTGGCTTTGGTCAACATGGTACTATGAAAGCAAAATAATCAAGGAAAAACTTATTGTGCAGCATTCATAATGTTGCTCTTATTTTTACTTGTGTTGTAAATCCAGAGCAGCCAGATCCAGCTCTTACTTTCAGGTTTTATTTGAACTTTAATCTCAATTCCCTGCTTCTTTTTCACCATTATTAATTGTCTACCTTCAGAGTTGACACAGACACACCCTGAGCTACCCCAACCTGAATAAACACATATCAGATGACAGGAAATGTTCACTCCTCTGGGTGGAAAGCTTCCCCTCTCACCACCACCACTGTCATTTCTGACCAAGTCAAATATGGACAAGAACACTGTCACACACCAAATGCCACACAGTGAAACAAATTAATACTCCCACAAGTTATGAATTACTTTTACCAATATTTTTTTTTATGTTTTGGTTTAAAGTTGACACACAAAAACTCACCAATAAAACCCTTCTTGGCCAGCTCAATAGTGAATCTCCTGGTAATCTTCTCCAGCTCATGATCCTGCAACAGACAGACACAGTATTGTGTATAGTACAGTGTTATAAAAGATTCAAGACAGGAAAGTTATTCAACAAAAAAGGCTACAAAAAAAGAGGAGAACAAACACTGTCTTGTCCATATAAAGCAACAGTTTCCACCAAATATTTGGAAAGATGCGTCAGACTCTTCTGACAAACGATGAGGTTTTTGTTTAGGGATTTCCTTTCAGTTCACTCTGAGGCAACAGCCACTGACCTTTAGGTTTGCCCTTTCACTGTATGCATCAATACATATTTACATAATCAAATGAAAGACAGGACAGGAACCATAAATTAACGAGAAAAATTGTAAAAGCTTTAAAACTCAATTTATATATAAAGAAAGATACAAAGACATATTTGATTATGTACTTAGTGGCTGAATGTAAACAAGCTTCTCTTGCTCACTCTCTTTTCCCATCTTCAGCCCTCTCTTTAATTATTCTGTCTTCTCATTTATTAAAATGTACCAAATGAAAGGATAAGACCAACCCAGAAGCCCTGCCTTTTGCATTCCAGTGTGATTGAATCTGTGTGTGTGTGTTTGTTTGGATGAGAAGGACATAGAGAAACACTGCAAACTGGTATCCCTCCAATGACTTATCTGAGGCTTTGTAGCTTTCCTATACAGCACACAGTTAAACACTTCTGTGTGTCTCTTCGTGTGCATGCGAGTGTGGGGGAGGAGGATTGACATTAAGGCTTACACTGTAATTCCTGGGGTTGATCTTGACTCCAGCTTTGGCTCCCCCAAATGGCACATCTGGAGGAGAATAATGCAGCTTAAAAACCACAGAAACTTCCACACACTTTGCCAAACACATGAAATTACACGGACACGCCTTTTGGCTCAAACGCTGATGTTTAGCATTGTTTTGGCCGATCGTCCACACGAATCCTGTAAACGCAAAGCCTTAAAACGAACTTTTCTGAAAGCTGGTCCCAGGGTGAATAAATTCGCAAACGCAGCCCTCGAGTGTTGGTGTGGACGGCGAAGACGGATATCTACGTTTCGATTGTCATCGCCACGCGAGCTTAGCCTTCCACCTCTTATATCCCGCGAGACGTCTCATAACAACATTAACAACAATGGCGGACGTCATGCTCGTGTTCCTGCTGAAGAAGATATTGAGCCTATTAGGGTAACTAGGGTTATTATCGTGCTCCTGTGCCGCCACGCTGAGCAAAAAAGACTGATGGACATTGACCGATGGGTTCTTCTACTGCCGATTTGTAAACAGCGCTCAAGCTTTGTGCGCATGCGCCTTCTCTTCCTCGCGTTTTTTGGTGAATTTCTGAAACGGATACAGCGACACCTATAGGCCTGGCATATAAAGTAGGAGTTGAGTCGTGTTGAGATGGATCCGTGTGGACGCAAATATTCTTGATATACACATATTTTTACAGTCTATGATATACACAAACACAAGCGCTCTTTAGTCACGTGACTGATTACGTTACTGCCCGCCCTAACAATTTCATTGGTCGTGTTTTTTTATAAAGTGCATAGAAGCTCCTCAACAGAGAAGTGCCAGACCGAACTGCCCGCAGAAAAATGTTGCAGGCGGGGCTACAGTTCGGCTGCACCCAGGCTATGAAAGTGGTGCAGCTGCAAAACAGGCTGCAATGTAGCGGTTCTGTTAAAGTACACACATATAACTGCTTGTTTTTGCCACTCACAGGCTCAGATTGTTATTATAATCGTCTTACAGAGATCCGGTCTGTTTGTTATGTTTTTTTTTAACAAAGTCACACTCAAGGTGATGTCTTGTCTGGCATCTTCCACAGTGTAACATTAAGATAAATATTCAGCCATGACATTGAAAATCTTTATGATAACACAAAAGCTATGCTTCCTGTACTTGTCTTGTGAGATCTCTTTGAGCGAGACTTTTAGACACAGTGACAGACCTCTCTCGCTCAACACAGAACCAATTTCAAAGACTGCTGTCCAGATTGGTCAAATAGACACAAAAACATGGTATACATCGAAAAAGAAGCAAAGCAAAAGCTTACTATTTTGGGGCGATGTTGCATGACATCATGGCAAACTTAGACATGCAGTGTTCTGACAGGTTTTTAATATGCATGTGGAGATCAAGGGATAACGATCTGAAGGCTTTGTGGAGGGCTAAGACTTTAATACTTACCAACAACAGCGCACTTGTAGGTCATCAGAGAGGCCAGGGCTTTGACCTCATCCACAGACACATCTGTACTGTAACGGATACCTGAAGGAAACACACACATACAGGGGGAAGTTTATAACTTAGCTGCCATTCAAAGAAAAATCCGAACCAAAAGCTACAGTTTTTTAAATGATAAAACACATTCTTTCCTTTTGTGTGTGTACTGTACTTGCATGCTAGTTTTATGAGTTCAAGAGCCTTGTATAATGATTAAGTGTTCAGCCTGCAACATGAGGAAATCATCAGCCTCCAGCTGAAATGGAGCACTGTGAAAGACTGGACTGGACCGTTAATCACAGTATACTTTCAACAGTCACATAAGACCATATGAAGAGGTCAGAGATCGTGCCTGGCAGTCACGGTTGCAGCGATGGGCGGGTGGAGGCCGCAAGAACCAATCCCAAACCTCCATTCCAACCACCGCCCTGAGCCAGTACAGTCATTCCCTCCTGTGTTCTACCGTTTACTACAACGCCATGGTAACATGTGTGAGTCAGACTGTGCAGTGTTACATGAGACGATACAGGCAGACTGCCCAAGTAGCCCTACCTCGTCTTATTGGTGCAACGCGTGTGCATGTGTGTGTATGTCTGTGAGACTGTCCAGCAGTACCAAATATAGCTCATCCAGAGTTAGCTTCCACAAGAAAACCCAAGGGCATACAGCACAAAGAAGGGACGGCAGCCTGATTTATGGGGACATAAGCACTGAGTGTATTTGACTGGAAGCACAAGTAAAAAGCCCACCCACTATGATGTCATCTCTATGTGCCACTAAATGACATGGCCTTGTGCCCACCAACATCCGTTTGTGTTATTGCAATCAGAGGAAAAGATCAAACCTCCCACAACAAAGCTCCATCTCTAAGTTTGCTGCTGTGGTTCTCTCCCTCTATCTTTGTTTTATTCTCTCTTTCATCCAAAGATCAGCTGAATATCCACAAGACAGTCTGGAGCTCACTGATCAAATTAAAAGAAAAAAAGAAAAAAAGCCTCGCTCCTCACCCATCCCCCATCCAACCATCGGCTCAGCACAGCAACCGGATCCAAAACATATCTGTAAACACATTCCTCTGAAACAGAGGACAGAGTTTTTGGAAATAAACTGAGCCCATGCAAGTATTCAGAGTCCCTGCAGTCAGGACATTTTAATTTCAACAGTTAGGCCTGAAGGCTTAACACAGTGGAGTTTTCTGCTTCAGCACCTCTGAGGACTAAAGCAACCTGCCAAATATCTGGACTCCTTTTAAAACACTTTTGTGGTGTGTTTAACGGTGTTTGGTTTAAAAAAATTGATGGGGGTTTTTAGTGCATTTTTTGTATAACTAGTGCTTTCTTCTCATTACCTTCTCTAAGGAGGTCATGTTTTTCTGAATGTAAGCAGGATTATAAAAAAAACAACTACTGCCTGATTTCCATGAAACGTATTGGAAGGATGAAGGACGGGCAGAGGAAGAACCCATTAAATTTTGAAGCTAACCTCATTCAATTTTAAAGCTAATCTAAATCACATGGCAGATTCTACAGCAGTGGATCTAAGGTCTCAAAAACAACAGGACAGCAATTATTTTAGAATAAAGCTGATGTACATGATAAAGTTAGAAGAAAGATATTTATGGTATTTGACATACTGCTGCACTTATGGTTACCACGTGACAACAGTGACATAAAATGACCCACAGCTTGCAACACAAACAACGTGATATCCCAGAGTTGAGACGCTCATTCAGTAGTCAGTAGAGAGCAGTGTGATCAAAGCCCAGCAGCTGTCCCTCTGTGTGGCTCTGAAAAGGGGGTGTATGAGCAACACATGCACACACAAAAACAGCCTTTGCACTTTGCAGTTTGATCCGAACACAGTTAAGGGTCCATGCACTATATCAATGATTAAACCCTCTGAAACATAACTGCTTTTAATCCTATCTCAACCCTATTATCTAGGAATTTGGCACAAAGGAACAATCAGACTTGTTTAATAGCCCACTACATTAAACACACTGGCAATTCCCCCCACTTGTTTTGTGCCACTAAATCAAAATAAATTAGAAGTTAACACCTGCTGTGATTTGTGAGCATTGGCTAATTGTACCTTGGACATGGATTAGGCAACATGAGAGCAGTGAAGATAATTAGTAACACTGTAGAGAACTGTTAATGTCAAACTAGATTTTGGTTTAGCTTTCAATAGACATGTTGCTTTACTGTCCTCTGGCTTTAATGAGATGGATTAATGGTAATGGCTCTTTTTGACTATTATTGATTTTACATACAGTGTGGGTTCTGAGTGATCTCTCACTGATAACTGGCTGGACAGCCTGGAGATTCATAAATAGGTGAACTGCTCCATTACTTTTAAGTGCTTGGAGGGATAAGTCTGTAATAGATACTTCATCTGGGTGCTGATGCACTCTGACTCAGCATGTAAGAGAGTTTACTAATCTTTTTTTTTATTCAATTAAATTGTGCACATTGTCTACTGGCAGAAATATGCCTTCCCAGAATAGGTCTACATTTGCTACTTCAAGCAGGAACAATGGTAGGGTGTCATAGTGTTAATGCCAGGCCAATGTCTACCACACACCACACCATTCAAACATGCCCTTTGACTGAATGGTATGTCTCTTTCTACTGAGAAAGCCTGCTCTCCACAGCACCCTCCCCCACCTGTCACACCACTGACAAATAGGAGTGCCTGGAAACACAACCACCCCCTCCCCAGCTCTCACACCTCCTGCCTTTCCATACATCATATCCCCTTTTTCACAAGTTACCCACAGTGCACTGCAGCAGAAGCCCATAATGCCTCTGTTCTGAACCTTGAACTTTGAACCAAAGAGCACATATGCTCACATATCACTCTATACATCACACTGCACCCAAGGTTGACTCACTGCACATATAGCTTGTTTAAACAGTGAATTTCAGCATTTGTCAATAGAAAATGCTAGGGTCAGTGTGTGTGCATGCCCTGCCTTTAACACTGTGACCATGTGAGCAAATTACCTCACAGCAATCTGTGCATAAGCAATAGGTCTTCATGGTCAACCATGTGTTTTGTGCAGCACATGTGAAAATAGCAAAGGCCTGACATCTTCAATGACACAACACCTGGTGCCTTCAGGGCTCCCCTCTCCATCACAACAAAAACCTGACACACAAATTAGAACAGAGGGGAGTAGATCACATCAAGAGTAAAATATTGCAATTCCGACACAGAAACTTATTGTACATGGAAAAACAACATTAAGACTCAGCACTACCCACAAGGTATGGGGGGTGACAGCTAGCTTACTGCAAGCTAACAAACTACTGTAACATTAAACCTTCAGGTGAGCAGGAAGGTCACTTCAAACTGCACTAAAAGTCTCGTGCGAGCAGTTGTGAATAACAGGAAACAAACTGAACAAATTATTTTAAGAACAAGGATGCGGTTAAATGAATGGTTAGCAACGGATTAAAAAATGAAGCCGTGTATAACGGTAAACAGTAACGTTAGCAGCTGTTGACAGCAGCTGCCGTTTGTTGTATGCCTTTAACTAGCTAACGGTGTTGCTAACTGAGGCTAAGTAGCTGGCTAAGGCTAGCTGGTATAGGGGCCAGTTGGGGCGGTTAGGCTCAATTCTTACCCCCTTTGCAGGGTGTCCTGTGCTGGCTGTGCTGGGCGCGGTACCCCTCCACCACCTCCCACTCTCCGTTATCCCTCCTGATGGGGAAAGACACGCTCAGGACGTGATTACAGGGCTTGATGATGCGCAGGATCCCCCGCACACGGTTCCTCTTCTGCTCGGGGGTCTCCCTGGTCCTCAGATCCTCCACCAGCTTGTCCTCCACGATGCTCACGCCGCGGTCGAAGAAGCCCTCGACCATCTTGAAGAAGTTGGGGTCGTCGGGCTTGTCTGCCGCGTCGGCATAGCGACGGACCCGCATCAGGGACGAGGACGCTGGGAGAGCGGAGTCAACGCACCCCGAGGCCAGGGCACTGCCCGCAGAGCGGCTCAACAGCTCCCCGAAATAGCGATACATGGCTGAAACTAGCTAACCGTGGAAACAAACTAATATAAAAGGCAACTGAACAATAAGGACAATGGGGGTGACGACAGGAAAGGGGGTAGTATGAGCGACACAGCAGCTCCTCACCGTATCCCGTCCTCTGGCCGAGTGGGAAATAGCATACCGTGTCAGTTTGCTTTAAAAGGCAGCGCGAGCCAAGGAGGGCAGAGGGGCTCCTCGGGACGCACGCGGAAGAGGAGGACCAACGGAGGCGCGCGCCCGTGCGAATTGACAGCGCGCGTCCACGCGCGTTTTGCAGCATTGAAAAACAATGAAAGTGTTGTGGGTTATATATTAAACTGGGATAGTTGTTTATAATTTATTAAGTTATGTTTGAAATTGGCATATTTGTTTGTATTGTAGTGGATTGTATATAAAACTGGGATAGTTGCTAATGGTGCAAAAATTTACTTTGCAATATCTGTTGAGCTTCAATGCCCCCTATGGTATATATATATATATATATATATATATATCAATATATAACTTCTTTTTATAACGTCTTCTTTATAACTTCTTTTTATTTAATACTTCCTTGTTTAATAATGCAGCAAAGTAAAAGTATATATTGAGAGGATCACTCTCTCACATCTGTATGGTAATTAAGAAGCTACATACAGCAGGCAATTAGCTTAGCTAGCATAAAGACTGTAAACAGAAGGCCACATGAAAACCATAATAATGAATCTGATTGTATTTAAACATTTTGAGGTGAATGAAAAGCACTTCAAAATGAATGAATGCTTTTATCAAATATAATAAAATATCATTAAGTTTGTAGGAACATAAGCTGGCAGCTATGTGAAGTTCATCCTCCTGGTCATTCATTAGCTTTTGTGCAGCGACTACAGAGTAACAGTTTTGTACTTTGTGGTTTGTTCAAAGGATCTCTGCAAGGTCTGCTGTCATCAGCAGTTCCCCAGCGAGTGAGAGAAATGTGGGAAAGGCCCATTGTGTTTGCACCGGTCATTAACCACTCTCATGGGCAGCGACAATTAATGAGGGGGTAGAAATTGTGACACAAAGTACAAGCAAATAGCCCAATTTACCATTGAAAAGTGTCCATTTTGGCCTGTATAAAAAAAAAAAACAGCTGAATGCTAACAACAGCATGCTAGCCAGTGTAATCATATTCATCATGCTCGTTCATGCTAACATTTTCCAATAAAAACTAAACACAAATTGCAGCTGAGTTTGATGGCATTAGTTTTGCAGGTATTTGCTCATAAACCAAAGTACTGGACAAGCTGAAACTCGGATCTGATGATGGCGTTAGATGCAAAGTTGAGGGGGGACATGAATGTCTGTTCCAAGTTTCATAGCAATGAAAAACAAACAAAAGAATGTGAGTCTCCTGGTGAGACAAACGCCAGTAAATGTCTATAAATGTCATGTCAGTCGATGTCGAAATTGAGATATTTTACTGGAAACAAATATGACTATATCTTATGCATTCTTATTGCATGCTCTTTTAAGACGTGTGTGTGCTATGGTACACAAATCGATGTGCATGCAAGCGTTTTATATGGATGCAATTGCAATTGTTCAAGTGGGAAGGCGTTATTTAGGGCAGCAGGTCACTCATGACGTGCGGTGCATGTGTGTGTGTGAGAGAGAGAATGGGGGTTGGCTAGAAAGTACTTCAGTGACAGCTGGAACAAGGCGGATGGGTTTGTGTGTGTGTGTGTGAGGGGGAGGTGAGTGAGCTGCAACAGCACCACCAGGTTGCTCAAGAGGATTTTCATCAGAGGCATCTCGACTCAGCACAGGGGCAAGGTATCATCTGATCCACCTATGGATCAGCCAATCAGAAGATCCCTTTAGCCACGACAGCAGCATGGGTCCATGTCAGTCAGAGACTGAAGCATCTCAAACTAAAATCCTGATTCCAAAAAATAACAATTCATCAAATCCCACTTCGAGCATTAAATATCTCTGCAAAGGATGTGCAAATTGCATTCTGTTTTAACATATTTAATTATATTTGTCACCAACTTTGTTGGATTCGAGTTGTATGCAGGAGATTTGTGATTCCCAGACCATGTGTCCTCGTGACTCTGCTTGTTAGTGTTATAGTGCCATTATCAAGTCAAACTTCTACCAAGTCGCATATTGGTTTATGTCAAAACTCCTGCAAAACGAATAACATTCCACTCAGCCTCATCGATGGTTGCCATGGCATCAGTGATCTTTAGCTTTAGTGATGTCCCGTATCTTTGTTCCATACATTAACATAACCCACAGAAGGAAGAATGATACACATTGAGCCTTCTCTGGAGCAGTAGCCATCTTTATAGGGTCCATTTACCACGACCTGTTTCACCAACAGGTACCTGAAATACACAAATGAAAACCACTGAGTACACACAACAAATCTGACTAAAATATCTCAGACTTTATGGACTCCCTGTATATGTTTATGGCTTCAGCCCCCATTGTGTGAGAACAGTTAAAGATAATGTGACTCTTACGTAACGCTGCATTCATGGCATGTTCTCATTAATTCACACACACAAACTTGTCCTGTCTATGTGCGAGTGTGTCTGCCGCTCCACATGGCACACACACACATACAGTGAGAGAGTCTTAGTGCTGAGCTCGTCTGAACGAAGGCCCTGACCTGGGCTTACACCTGCGGACTCTGCACGGGAGATAAGATTAGATCATGCCCCCGGGTTCGGGTACAGAATGCTTAAACACTGGTACAAACACATGATTACACAATATGAGCAGTAAGTTGAACAGCAGCTGAATTATGTGTGATTAACACATATATGATATACATGAAGAGTCACACAGAGTTTGGATGGCCGTGCTGTTAATCTAAATGTGCTGAACATCCAGTATCGTCACTCTGATGTCACCAATCAATAGTAACCAGCTGGCACAGAGTCAAGGTGGTGTTTCACTATTACTAATGCAATAACATTAGTGCTTATCTCCCCATTGTTCTTTCTGTGGGCCATGAACCTTTTACTGTCTCTTAGAAGATGATATCCCAAGAGGAAACTGCACCATTTTTACATAAACAGAGAAGGAATAAAATATCTGCCCGTTTGTTTGTTTCCCATCATAGAAAAAGCCTGTGGGAAGACCCTACGAGTGACTACAGTAACATTTTTAATAAATATATCAGTACAAAAACTTCCCCAGTTGACTTACATTAAGAAAAATATATTTTATAATTATGTTATGATTTTTTAGACATGATCTTAGTAAGAATGGAATAATTTCCATAGTTTTCCAGAACATAAATATCTGAAAATTGGACAAAATTCTTAATATATAGTTTGATTTTGTTGAAATGAAACCCAGAATTAAAAAAATATGTGACGCAAAAACCCCCAGAATGCGTCAAATTCAGAATTCATATAAGATGTACAGTATATTAAATATGCATTTTTTAAAAATGTTTCTTTTTACATTTTCTGTTGAAAATATGAGGGGGAAAAAAAACAAAATTACTGCATTCTGTTTCATTTACCTTTCAGACAGCGTCCCAAAAAAGGGAATTTTGTATATCTATTTTCATCGCTCCATAAATAAGAAATCCCTCGACCCATTTCCTGAATATAATGTTCCGGCTATGAATGATATATGAACAAACCCTGCTGTTAAACCCTTCACTACATAGATAGGAAGGAAAATGTTGGACAGGTTAATGTAAATAACAAATTCCACGCATTTTTCCGGACACTACAGGTGAATAGGGTAAAATTTTAAACTAATAGATATCACCATAAAACTTCCCCAGTTGATTAATTATATCAAGACAATAATTTTTTATATTACAAGTTTTCTGAACATGTATGTTTAATTATGCAAATTAAGCATAATCTACTGCTAAATTTCGGTGAATTTAGGAGAACTCCAATGCTGCAAACAGACAGTATTTTTAAAAGATTTTTTATAGGAGCCAAATTGGCCCTAAATCTTAAAAATATGTCCTGTGCATGAAAAAAAAAGTTTTTGCCTGTAGTGTCTCGTCTTCGATCTCAAACAGGAACACACAAGTTCCAGTTGAAGAACTTTGAACTCTGCACTAAAGGTCACTTCTACTGAACTTCTTTTCCCACTTTTTCCTTATCTATATAACAATTCCATTATAAAACAATGCCAATAAAAGACAATTAATAACTACATAAACGTATTAAAATAGTACACTAAGGACACACTCTCTCCTCCAGCAGTGTTTCCTGCCTGTGTGCCTCCTGTTGATCTCTAATCGTATCATTCTCCCTATCTCCGCCTGTCTTTGTGTTTCCCTCAATGACACACTGATTTATCACGGTTATGTTTCAAAGGGTGAGCACTGTCATGTCATTGGCTGACGGCCTGACAACACCCACCCAACCATGGGGGTGTGCCCTGGAGGGGGGTCGGCGTAAAGAAGAGCCCGGTCACATGGTGCTTTCAATGGAAACCCACGAGAGTTTGGAGGAACAGGGGCTGCTGACTTCCTGCCCCGTGTCTGAGCGTGCTCCTTGAAAATGTTTAGCTTGAATAAAAACTAAACCCTCACACCAGCAGCACCATCACCTCCTCTTATCTCTGCCCTCATGCGCCTCCGACTCGGTCACACTGGAGTGATCAGGCTTCTGAAACAACACACAGGGTCACAAACTCCTTCAACAACTGCAGGGGTCACCTTGAAAACCAGCACGGTCACTGTCAGCCGGAGCACGTCTGTTCAGAAAACTAACCCGACTGGAAGATTTCAAGATAAGACGGCGAGCAAAACACTGTTTTTTTTCTCTTGTTTTTTAGTTTTCATTGGCGAAGCAAAGGCCCGAACTCTGCTGTGACTTCATGAATTAAAATCTAACAACATCTTTTTATCCCTTTAAGCAAAGACAGACAGCGCAGGGAGTTAACCATTAAGCATCGCCTGTTTTTCTTTTTTAAAAGATGTAAATAATGAACAAAGACTGAAGATCAGAGAATGGACTTTCAAGGACTAAAAACTAACTTAACTAAAGGGACAGTGTCTGCAGGATTTAGAGGGATATATTGGCAGAAATGGAATATAATATTCCTAAATTTTATAATTATTATTATTATAAGAATCATCTTTATCGACCATGTATGTATGCAACATGCAAGTAATTTGACTTCAGTTTTACAGACAACACAGAACAAACTGAGCACAAGTTCAAGAAAAAGTGCACAGATAAGCAATAATAAAGCAATATTGTGTCATGTGTGAAATAAAATTATACACATAAAAATAAACTGGCCACATGTTGGGAATTCTCATCTGAATGAATGTTAACACTTAAAGTGACCTATCAGTCATGTTTAAGCCTACATGGTGTCTGTTTGTGGGACACTGTCCTTAATTTAAGAAACATGGCCGCCTGCAGGAGATCCTGACTGTATGTTTTTGTTTCACTGACCAAAGTTAAACACTAGATGGAGCAAGAGTCTTCCCCTACATGCTGTAGTGTGACTGCAATCAATGCAAATATCTAGAAAACACATGAATGTGTTCAAATATGAGACACAGAAGTGGCATCTGGGAACTTTAATAATCCACAGCTTCTTAAAAGTTTGTCCCAAATTACAAATATATATTTTCTTACTAAGTTATTGTGCCATGAAGATAGATTTGGATACATTTTGGTACCATTTCATCAGAACTACAGAAGCAGTTCCAATAAAACAGTTGATTGTGATTTCTTTACCATGATTGTCAAAGCAAATTTTGAAGCTGAATTTTAAAATGTTGCATTAAAGAAAATGCAAATGAGGGACGTTTCCATCAGCTGGTTTAGAGCGAATAAACAAAGCTGCAGTAACGTACTTTGGTCAGAAGATGGCAGTGTGAGGTGCTGCTGTCGGCTAATCTAGTCTTCAGGAATTGGATTAAATTGGTTAATTTCTAATAGTTCTTTCATGTCAGAGGAAACAGCTGATCAGTCATGTGAGCTAAATGTTCGCTATGTCAGAATTTATTCAGAAAAAGTGTTTCCATCTCTGCTTTAGCACATTAACAATTTTTCTAAAAAAAAACTTAAGAATGCGTAAAATCTTTTAATCTTTAATCTTAATCTTTTCTTGTGCAGGTCGTCAAAATGCAGAGAAAACACGACCGCTGACTCGAGTCCACATCTCTGCAAACAGCGTCAGCCTGTTTGTGCAACTCTCTGAGTCTGCTGTTTAAAAATGTAGCACCTGAAGCAGTTTCTTTTTTTTAATTAATTGTATGTTCTTGCATGATTCTTGTATCTTCATGGCTGAAACGCACTCACTGGCAGTCGCTTTGGATAAAAGCATCAGCTATTCAAATGTAAAGTCATGTAATGTAATGGATTCAGTTTCACACCAGCAAAACTGAACTGAAACCTGAAATAGTTTGTTGATTGTGTGTGTGAAAGTGTCAGAGTGTGTGTGTGTGTGAATTTAGAGGCCGAGAGGTAAAAAGTTGACAAAGTTCTCATGGGAACTTTCCTATCGAACGTCTGTATTCAGGAAGCTGTGGCTTTGTCTTGCGTCTGCTCACATCTCCTCATCAGCAGAATGCATATCTCTCTATATATACTCTGTGTGTGTGTGTGTGTGTGTGTGTGTGCACTGTACACCAGTGACAGTCAGATGTCAGCCCACGTGTCAGGCGGCCCAGAAGGTAACCCCACAGGAAACAAGGTCGGGCCCAGAGAGGTCACGGAAAAGTCAAACTGCCTGCTTCCGTCGACAGATTTCAGCTCTCACTCCGCCCCGTCAACTGTCTGTCAACCACAGTCTACACCTAAAGCTTTCAGTTTCTTTTAAGGAAAAAAGAAGTTCAGCTGCAGCAACGATTATGCAAAACAGTTTGACAAAACTGTGAAGTCCAAAGTTTTCAGCCTGATCTATCAAAACGTATCTGCTGCTGCAACCGTTCGGAATTTAAAGCTTTATTACTACACAGAAACATCAAACGCAGAGAAAGTTATTTTGAACTCGAAAGTTTTATTTTGTAATAAAAGTTAGATTAATGATAAGAACTGGTAAGAATTCACCGACAGAGGTAGATAATATTGTTGTTTCTTTGAGGTTTTTCTTGTCCTTCAGACTCAAGTTTCAGCTCAAATATCTGTCGGCAGTCTGGCCCAGAGACAGCTGCAGGGACGGCTCCTCCACGCCACTGTGAGACACAAACACAGGAATAATAACGCTGTTTGTGTTACTGTGTTACAGAGGTAACATGAATGATTTGTCTGGCAGCTTTGGAGAGAGCATAGAAAACCTAAACAGAGCTGTCAGTTGGAGAGGTAAAGCAGTAACAATATTCTAAATATAGCATTCACTTAAACTAGTATTGTTTTTTGATAGGCGGCTAAGGGCATTTTCACAATCCAAAGTTTAGTCAGTTTCAGTCGAACTCTGGTGCTGTTAGATCCTTGTAACGGTTTGTTTGTGAACGCTCCAATCGTACTCTGCTGCAGACAAAAATAACCTCTCCGAGACCACTTTCAAAACAAACCCTAATGTGGTTCAGTTGCACTATAAACATAATCCGACCAAATTACAGGAAATGAAGACGACGCAGGTTGTGGGCCACCTGCGCGGGCGTTTAGTGAGATGTTCAAAGAGCAGCAGATGCAACAAGACTGGGAGAGGACAGACTGGGACTCTGCTAAAGTCTGAGGGACACATACAGGAGATGATCAAGTCTACAAAAACAGTGACGTTTATAAAATCCAATCAACGGGAGAGAGAAGGATTCATGCACATGATAGATCAGTGCAGAGTCAAGATAAGAAACAGCAATATTTTATGGGTGTTGGGCTCCATGTTGCTTTGTTTACATTTTCCACCGCCAACAATCCGTGGCCTAGAGGTTAGCAGCCGGAGGGTCGCTGGTTCGAATCCCTTGACACCTAACACCCCACACACAGCTCCCTGTGCAGCCCACTGCTCCTTGCATTATATGTTCACTTGTGTGTAAATAAGGATGGGTTAAATGCAGAGGTTGAATTTCCCATTGTCGGATTAATAAAGTAATTAATCTTTTTTTTTTAACCAATAAGAAATAATACTACAAGCATGCCTCCATCTTTGCACACGCCCTCTGCAAATCTTTTTTTTTTTTTTTTGGTCCGCTTACATGCATGCACTTTTAAAGCAAACCAGACTAAATACAGAACGAACAAAAAGTAACAATTCCGGACTAAACAAACAGACTTGGGTTGTAAAAGCGCCCTAAAATACATTTCATGGCTGCAACCGTCCACAGCAGTGCATTGTTTATCTTCTGTGTCATCAACATCTATTGTAGGTAACACACTGACTCATACAGCCACACACACACACCTGAGGACGTAGGTAACGCAGAGGATGCAGAGCGGGTGATGGGCGCCGGGCCTGGACTTGGAGGGTCGGACGCTCGGGATGACGGCGCTGTGACTCTCCACCCAGACGTAACCTCCACCTCGCACCAGCATCCTGTACTGACCGCTGACAGACTGACTCTTACAGCACACTGCAGACAGAGAGAGGCTGGATTACACACTCACAGGTTTATACACATGTGTGTGTGCATCAATACTTACAGTTGACATGATTTTTGGTCAAACACTGCGTGTCCAGTGCGTGGCAGAGGTCATAGATGGAGCGGCCCAGCAGCTCATCGGTGCTGTAACCTAAAAGTGGAGTAACTCTGCAAAAACACAAAAAATACTGCCTGTTAACCCTTGATATTATTTTTTTTCACCCTCACTTACTGTATCAACACAAAAACACACAAAATTGGATTTTGATTATTGTGTTTTTTGACTTTCAAAACACAATCATGCTCAGTGAAGAATCTGAAATGTTGCAAATGTGAACACAGGTTTAACACATAAGAGGTCAGATGTAATAAAACATCTACTTTTCACAGCGTTAGAGGGAAGTTGGCTCCGTGTTGCTAAATTTTAACGTTGTGACATCTTGAAGAAGTGCTGCGTCAGCACTTTTGTGGACTCCAGAAGGTTAATCTAGCAGTTAAAATCAACTAATGTTCATGGATTTGTTACTGTTTGTCCTACTAATTAACTTTGTTTTATATTTTCAGTAACAGCCCCAAATTTACTCACTGATATTGTGAAGCTGTATGTCTAAAATAAAAAAAGGGACGTTAATAAAAGGAAACGAAACAGCAGTGATAGTACTGAATAATTTTTGTCACGCTAAATGATCCTTTAAAATCAAGCTTTCACTTTTTGCTTCCCATTTAGCAGCTCGAAGGAAGTTAAAATTGTCTAATTTCATATCACTTATTTCACAGTATCATTTATCAGCTTGTTTTAAATCTTCAAGAAGCTATAAAGGGTTAAAACTGAGAGAAATATTCAACCTGAAGACTCCGTGTTTTAACATCGATACATCAAATGGGAATATTCCTGTGCATAATTTTATCATACTGTGAATATGTATTATTATTATTATTATATATAATAATTCCCCTAAAATTAAAACTAATTCAGGATATCTGGTTTGTGTGTGTAAGTCACCTCTGGTCGCAGTATGTGAACTTCATGTCCATGCTGTGCTGGCTGGTGAAGGTGTGTGTGCTGAGGAGTGTGTGTGAGAGGGGCAGAGGCTGGCAGGTCAGCAGGAGGCAGGAAACTGACGACGGGGTGACACACACCTTCGCTCGGCCCTGACAGTGGAGGACCTGAAACCACAGATGAGATGAGATGAGATAAGAAAAGATGAGACAAGATGAGATGAGATAAGATGAGTAGGATGAGATGAGATGTGATACGATAAGATGAGATGAGGTGAGATAGGATGAGATGAGTAGGAGGAGATGAGGTGAGATGAGATGAAATGAGATAAGACAAGATAAGATGAGATGAGATAAGATAAGATGAGTAGGATGAGATGAAATGAGACAAAAATACAAACAATTGAGCTATTCTTCGTAGTAGCTACAACAACTATTGTTTTGGGAAAATCTTCTCTCACATAGAAATAGATTCATCAACTACAGTTAAAAAAAGAAGAAAAAATCAACAAACTAAGTCGACAGATTCCATGAAATCTTCATATCGTTAAATTAATATATATCACCAGACTCTGTTTGCTGCTGTATGTCGTGCGGTATTGTTTCTCACAAACCTTCCACGTAGCGGACTTGAGGTTGGCGCTTCTTCCTCTGTGTGTCAGAGCGCTTTTTATCCTCATGACAAAGTCCCTCTTTGCACCGCACCAAACTTCCTCTAAAAAACAAGCAATTTAATGGAGAAACTGTCAGGATGAATTTGTTCAAAGCTCTATGATCTATTTAAATAAAAATTACACAAAGTTATAGAATAAACAACCAAAACTGAACAGAGATTGTTGGTGCATAGATACAGACCTGCTGTCAGACGTAGATTAGTTCTGATTTCTTCGTGGTCACAGGGGTGGGTGAACTCGAAGATATTGTGTCCCATCAGCTCAGTCTGTCAGAGAACATAAGGTACATATTCATCTACAAATCCTGAATCCTAATCGCAGTATTTAAAACCTTTTCTTTAGTAAAAGTACTAATCCCACTCTGCAAAAGTCCTGCATTGAAAATGTTTCTAAACGTATGTATGTATAATCAGAATTAATGGATCCAATTTGAGTAATTTCTTTATTTAAAAATAATCTAAATTCTCTGATGCCAGCTTCTAAAATGTGAATATTTTCTATTTGTTTCACTCTTATATGAGAATAAACTGAACAGTTTTGAGTTGTGGACAAAACAAAGACATTTTAGGACGTTATCTTGGGCTTTGAGTGACACTTTTCTCCATTATATAGACTAAACAACTAATTGATAATTAGAGAAAACAATTGACGGATTAATAGATAATGAAAATATCTGCTAGTTGCAGCCCTAAAAATCCAAATAATATAAACTAGAAAAGCACTCGGAGAGCGCAGACCTTCACTAAGGCAATAGGGCCAGTTACACAATACCAAACTGCACACTTAGTAGTTAGTGAAGGCAATAGGGTCACTGACGCAATAATATAAATTCACAATATAAATTCCAGATGGTGTTCTGGATCACCGATCATCACCAAAATGTAACCACATGTTCCTTGTTCCAATACACACGTTGTCCGAGAATTTCATCCAAATCTGTGCAGCACTTTTTGAGTTATTTTGTTCACAAACAAACAAAAAAACAGACAGATGCCGGCGAAAACATGACCTCCTTGGCGGAGGTAAATATGGACAGTATTTGGTTTCTGGCGGGCTTCGAAATATATG
>CAFUXE010000869.1:318207-330293 GCA_903364295.1 Serranus cabrilla | reverse complement strand
GTCGTCGTCATCGTCGGAGGTCCTCCTCCTGCCCTCCCCCGCTCCCTCCGCAGTGCTCTCCCCCCGCAGGCGGTAGGTGGCCAGGGACTCCTCCAGCACCGTCTGGTACTGCCCCCGGTGGTGCAGGCGGAACTGCCGCAGAGCCTCCAGCAGATGAGCCGCCGTGCTGCCACCTCCCTCCTCACTCTCCTCCTCTCCCCCCGCACAGGCCTGAGGTGACACGCCAGGGGTCAGACTCTGCAGGCACGCTCCATGGTCAAACACACACATACGTACATACACTAACAAGCAGCGGCACAATACTCACATCATTGTCACACAAATATCTACTACACACTAGCGTGCCGATGTCGGAGACATTCTTGCACCGGTCGGACAAGCCCATGCAAACTCTACCTCTGACCCTGTGACCAACAACCCTTTGTGATATTCGCTGTGTGGTGTAACAGGTCAGCACCCACACAGCCCAGAGAAAAGAGCCTGCAAGTCAAGACTCCACTGACATGAATGTGAAATATACACTCACGTGGCCTCATTCACTCACACACACACACACCTCCACAGCCACATCACACCCTTAAAGTCTAACACTGAATCCTTCTTGAGAATAAAAATTACACCGTTAAAGTTCTGCTGGCCTTGACAGCTTCTTCTTTAAAGGGATGGTTTTGGGTTTGTTGTAGTGGGCTGAATGAGGTATTTTCAACCCTTTACCAGTCCTTTCTGATTTGGATCTGACACCTTTATCTCTGATCTTCAAAGCCATCAGACTCCATTGATAAAAACAGTCATTTTACTTTGCAGAAAATGTGAGTTTTTGCCTGGATCGGTTGGTTTGTGTCTTCCTTTGATGCTTGTGGTGTCGTGGTGTGAGAGTTTTTCATTTTGAAATTAGAGACGCCATCTTTAGATTGAATTGCTGTGATGGTTTGTCACGTTTTACAATAAAAGTAACTTCACCTCACTATGTGGACACATTCAACTAACTCTGTATTCTTCAGCTATCAACTCTTTGTGAGCACAGTGAGAAACATGTTTAACCTTCCACAGTCCCTCTGCACTCAAAAACTTGTTTTTCTTATTGTTACTTCACTTGGGCCTTCGACCTTCACGGTGCAGAATGATTTGAGTTTTACATCAGAACTTTTTATATTCATCTGCTCAAGAGGGAAAGTTTCTCACCTTGAATCTGTCTTTAAGAAGCCTTCAGTGCACAAACACTGAAAATGGACTTGGTGAAGATATCTCGTGTCCAGTAGCTCAACTTTTGAAATGAACCGTGCTTGCACATTCTGTTTGGATTTGTATCTATTTCTGTTATTTCAATATTTTGTGGAAAGAACAAATCAGACAAAAAAAGTCCATGTGGTATTTTTCTGTCCTAATCTATTATCTTCTTTTAGAGGCTAGAGGTGGAAGAAAAACTGACTTGGCCATTTCTCAAAGCGGCTTCTTGACCTAAAGATATCTAAAAGAAAATGGGCTCTATGTGTACCCACAAGTCCCCCTTTAACTTATCATTTTATGCATATTTTCTAATGCAGCAGTGTTATTTTCACCTATTTTTTTTATATTTCTGCATACTGTGGTTCCTGCACAGTCTGTGAATTAAATTAACTGGATATCATTTGATAGCTGACACTCTTGTGGATTCAATGCGCCTCATTGTAGCCATTTCATTGCACCTCGCTGTGTAAACTAACATGCTGTGACCTCTAGGAAAATCACACCCTAACAAATAAAACTTTACAGTCAGAAACACGAGAGCATTCAGAGCATGTGTGGCCTGTATTGACAATAAGGTTGTTTCTTGGCAGATTCCAGAACAAAAGTGCTGGCCTTCCAGTCGCGAAAAAAAATGCAGTTTTTTGCAGAAATTGACATAATGTCAAATGTTTTTATGGATTTTTCTATGGTGTTTTTCAAGGTCTTGACGTTTTAAAGCAGGTCTGGTCGGGGTTTAGAAATGATACTTATTGTACACAGCTAAAACAGCGTGGTTAGTATATTCAACAGCTGTGAAAGGCTTCCAGTCGTTACATTTAGATGTTGCTGTAAATTCAGGGTGTCCAAGTCATCTGTAGGTGCTGAATGAATGTATAACTGTCTGGTTCAGGAGGCCTTACTATAGACTACATACTGTCTCAAATGATGAATACAAAATTGAAACTGACCGCAGCATTGCCTTTCAACATGCAGTCAAATGAGTTTTACCAAGCTGCCAAGGTTATTCTGCTATTCTGTAAGTCTGTCCTCCGCTCTCTTTCACACATTCATCCTCACACACACACACACACACACACACACAAAAGAGTGTCCTTGTCTGGGCTGGTGTGTGTGTTTACATGTTGAGGGGAGGGGTGAAAGGCTGGAGAGGTGAGGGGTGTAGAGCGCGATCAACTCACCCCTTCCTCTTCTCTGTGAGGGTTCAGCTTGTTGTACACCGCCTCGATCACGCTGCGTCTGCAAACACACAGACGGCACACGGCTCGCTGCTTAGAGAGCAGGACAGCAGCTCCATTTATAACACAAACAGTCTCTGCTCGATCTCTGCAAATGTGTATTGATTAATACTTTAATGGAACTAAGAAAGCAACTGAGTCAATACTTTAGTATCCGCTATTCACGTATAAAGAGACTTCATAAAGAGAATCTCTTTATGAATTTGGGCTCCTAAGTGTTTCGAGGAGTGTTATCTGGATGTTTTTAAGTGCACGTGTTCGGTGCAGCTGCCTGTGTGCTGCCTCTGCACAGAACAATTATTTTTATAAGCAATTCATCTGCTGATTCTTGTCTCTTGTAAACATCTTGCTTCAAGTTTACATCCAAATTAATTTAGAAAAGAAAACATGCAAACAAATGCCGTCCACTACTGTTTAAAGAGCGAACCTTAAACAATGTTTTAACTATGTTAAAAAGTGCACAAATTAAAAAGATTATGTCAAAAGACAAAAGTGAAAAAATATAATAGACACGTGTTTCCTGAAAGCCAAAAGATCAAATGCAATGTTTTGTAAAAACACTAACACATTGAATTAAACAAGTGCTTATAATTTAGAAAGAGTAACAGATACAAAAAGGATAAAGATAATGTATGAAAAAATGTGGGGACCATTTATAGTTTTGTGAAAGGTTTGGATCTATTAGATGCTGAAGAAGGGGAATGACATTGCAAAATAGATAAAATACGTCTATATTTATATCTTTTTATTTAAGGTGCCCTTGAATTAATATATGTATAAATATGGCTTCATGTCTGAGAACTTTTGTTATTTTAGTGTGTGTTTTGGCTTGTGAGGCACTCATTTGTTTATATACACAAGTATAAGAAAATCTTAATAAATATATTGTTGAAAAAAAAGGAAAAGAAAGTGTACACATGAAGTTACAGTTAGGAATCAAACTTGCAGCTCAACATATCAAACTATATTTTTTACAAAGCTAAACAAAAATGCATGCATGTGTTGTCATCCAACAGTGTTTTCTGTGTGTTAAATGCAGTTAAATGTTGTGTATTTACTTGCTGGCCAGGCCTCCACCAGGTGGGAGGTTGGGGATGTTCTCTGTGGCAATGCTCCTCAGGACAGACACCAGGTCAGGGACTCCCGCCTCCCCACAGTTCGCCAGCAGCTCTACACACAAACACAAAGAGGACGTGTGTGTGTGAGAGGTTATGTTGTAAACAGATGCATCGTTTTAGTGAATTATACTCAAAAGTTTTAGGCGTTAAACCGCCACGTTTCTCACGTATAGCAGTGGAAAAATCAGACGCCGCTACTGTGTCACAGACTGATTTCAAATATTTGTACTACCTAAAGAATGTTTATTTTGTCCTGGTTATGTACACAGAAACTGAGCACAGTATGTGGCCACTTGTTTCACTTAACCTTTAAAAAACTTTTTTTTAAAGAAAGCATTGAAAGACAGCCTCGTGGTCATTCACCGACCACTGAACAGTTTAAATGTTTATAATAAACTACAGTCAGCCAGAGGTAGTTTAAAGGTAAAGTGTGTAGGCATGTCAAGATTACTACGTCTTATATACTGTCTAAAAAAGTTAAATATTATTGTGATTTATTGTGTAATTTAATGCCACTGAAATAATGATGAAATAAGAAGATGATAATCAAGTACACCCAATTAACTTTTGTGTCTACATATGCAAAGGCTGTGCTCTCATCCTATATTTTGTCTTTTCTTTTCATTTTTTATCCTTTGGGCATAAAGCTGCGAAAACAGCAGACACAGTGCTGTAAAAATATGATATAATATAAAACAGGAACAAATCTTGTCCAAAGGGGACTGAATGTGGAGTTTGCTTTCACTTTCGTTGAACCACAGAGGAGGGGACAAGTTTGAAAGTTGCATTTAAAGACAGAAAAGTCAGATATTTTAGTCCTCAAAAAACCCTAAAAACTAATATCAAGCTTACAGCATTTTTAAAACCTTTGTGAGTCTCACTTTAATGTACCCGTGCCCTCCTGAATATCATGATAAATGCACAGAAACTACCCGTCATGTGTGAACGTTGAAGGTGTGTGTGTGTGTTGTGTGCGCTGACCCTCAACACGCGTCTCCAGGTACTTATCCAACTCCTCTTCTTTCTTCACAGCCTCCTCTGAGATCTTGGGAGCTCCGGGTAAACACACCACCACCACGCTCATGTTGTCCCTGCTCCCCTGCAGGACGGACACGGAACAAATGAGGAAGAGATTTTAATCTGTGCCAGATATAAAGGTACATTTTGTACAGATGTTGTTTTTTTACTGTAACCCTGACTGTGTGTAGACCCTTAATATCAGCTGGGCAAGGTATTGTTTTAGTACCTTCAGGTTTTTACCTGTCGATATAAATATAAGGCAAATTTCCAGCTGACTGTTTTTTTACTTTCAAAAACAGGAGAAGAAAATTCACTGATTACAAGCACTAAAACCTAAATGTGCTGCTGATAAAAAGTATTAGAACAAGCACTGTTAGCAACTTTCCCAAACATAAAATGTTATTAAATTCTATTTAACATTGTTGTACATTATTATAAATTATACATACACTGTATTACATTGACATCCAGTTCTATAAATGATAAAAAGAATGAAATAAAGAATAAATAGGAATAAAATGAATAGCTAAATAAACATCATCACTGTTCAATTTCAAAAAAGAATAAAACTATTAATAAACAACGTCAGGCAACATTTTCTGCATTATAAACTGTGTAAAAAAGATGTTATAAGGGCACATATCGTACAGCGTATACATCCATACTGATAAGCCTTTGATAATATCAACTGTGTGGCCTTTCTGTAAACAGTCAAAGCTTTCCAAAACAGATGATGTTAACCAATGAATGATGGCAGTCATTAGTGCCAGATTAGTAACTAGAGTCCTTTCCGATACAGGAAGTGATTAGTGAAAAAAAAGAAAATGATTACAAATAAGTCGGCACGTTGTCTAAAATGTAAAGGAAACCAAATGTGATACTTTGCTAATTGCAGGGTTACAGCAAGGTCGGACCTTTTTTTAACTGATACTAAACAAGCACAACTGTATTTCTGTATTTATTAATATTTTACACATTTTTCATCTATTTTAAATCATGAACTGAGTCACATGCCCTTTTTCTCTGTTCTGTTTCTACACTGTGCCCTGCCTCAAAATGAATAAAACAGTTGCAGCGATGTAGATGAAAACCTGTTTATTTACACACAATAAAACTGATCAGAATCAATAAGGGAATCGATTGATAACTGGAGTGAAAAGCAGAATGGTTAATGTTCCAGTCAGTCAGTTTCTTTCCCTATTTTGGACCATTTCAGCATCTTACACCTGGAGTTCCCTGTGGAGTTTTTGACCTCTTATAGAGCCGTTTTATGGAGCTGTTACATGGTTGATCCAACACAGTAACAGCCCACATCTGCAGCAGAGCACCAGCAAATACAAGGGGGAAAAAACATGGAAGTAAACAATGGGTGTTTTATATAAAAATACACTGGCTTTACAAATGTTTTATAAAAGAAGTAAATGTGCCCAAGGACACACACACACACACACAATGAGTTTTGGTGAGTATGAACGTAATTTCACATCTTCACAGTAAACACTTCTTGAGCTTTTGTTATAATTATAAAAGAAATGTGGTTTGTGACTTTGTGAAAGCACACAATCTAACATTATGGTATACAAAGTTTGCTCGACGACAGAAATAAGCTGCTCTTGACATAATGCTGACAAACACTTTTACCTTTTATAAAGAAAGTTACTTCAAGATGATTATCATTTACAATGAGTGTGTTTCAGGGGCTTCACCTACTGAACGTTTTCTGGAATAATAATTGTAATTAACCTCAGAAAACAGTGAAATATTCCCACTACATTTTCCTGAAGCACACTGTGACTTCTTCAGATGTCTTGATTTATGAGACCAACTGTCTGAAATCTTTCATTTACAATCATATAATGTATTCTAGATACTAAAAACACATTCCTGTCCTGGCTGTTTGCCTCCTCTGTGTGGCAGGTGCAGTTTTTCTTTTTTTTTTTTTTTTTAAACTGTGTTTATAGGAAACACATGGCTCATTTGAATTTAAAGAGCAGATGCAACAAAAACAAACTAGAAGAGCACTCAGAGGGAACAGGCCGCTGCCAAGGCCACGCAACGGCAACAAAAACAAAAAAACTATTTGCGTTTCCAGCCCGTAATTTAAATCTGCTTCAAAATTGAATGTGTTCTTCCTCGGTCCATGCTACACTTTCACCAAGCTTCATGGAAATCCAACCAGTAGTTTTTTATGCTGTAATCCTTCTGACAAACAAATCCAAATGAAATGATAACATCTTTCACATAGGTGATAAAGTAATCCCCAATTTTATTAAACACCGTAACTGTATTTAGAATACCAATAAAAATAACAGAATATCATTACTCATATTTTGTGTCTTAAAGAAATCATTTTATATTCTGTTACTCCAAACCCTCATCATATAAGACTAGATGTATTAGCAGATAATTGGTGTATCTTTGCTTAAAAAACACAATTATGTAATCTATAATCAAAATATTATAGACCCTAACCCTATATCGCCCAAACATTCTTACTGTTTTCTCTCAGAGTTTCAAATTGTAATTGGACATCTAAATCTCCATGTACATAAATGAAATTTCATACATGGATTGCTAAACATGTATAAATCAATTCTCCCAACACTGATTGTGGCGATCTTATTGGAAATGCCTGCGAAACACCGAAAAGTGCGGGGTTGCGGATGTGACCGGAGAGGGAAAAAGTGTCAAACCAAGACTGATCTGTGAAATAGTTACTATATCTATCAAGGGTAAAACTAACAATAAGCCTCTTAAACTATGATATATATATTCAGTTGAAATAAAAGTATAATAGAAACAGAAAGCAGGCCAGACAGCGGAAGTGGATGAGGACGCAGCATGAGAAACGAGACCAATGGCAGCTTTACAGCAACAGTCTACATCTGATGAGTCAGGCTGCAGACGAGATAGAGCTCTGGCTTTAAACCAGTGGATAGTCACCTTGTCATTACCTTGTAAAAGTCAATGTGGTCAGAGTAACTTTCTGCAAGTGTACAGTGTCACACACATCACAAAAGGCAGTGGCGGCGGCGGAGATTTATGACAGCGTGTGGCTGTTACTTGAGATAACCCATCCAGTAAGGTAAAAATAACTGGGCTGCTGGGCACCTGCTGGTTCTTGGAGTACTCGAGACACAAAGTAGTTGATACGCGGAAGGCAAAAGTCCAAGACGCAGAGTGCTGGATGAGTCCAGCGGAGGACAAAAAGTGATCCTCGCCTTTTCTGGGATCGATAGCGGAGAAGCCAATGGGCAGGAACAGAATTTAAAGCAATAAAGCGATACATTATTAATCATCTGATCTATATGATGTCTCTGTGAGATGTTATTAAACAATGGTTGTGTTATCTTGTGATGCAGTTTTTCATAACATATTTGAGTATATTTAGTCATTTTGTATATTTATACTAGTAAGAAAAATACTTTTCTTAACCCTAAGGCTGATGAGCAATATATCTGATAAGAAAAAGAGATATCTGAATTAAAATTGATGCAAACCAAATACTAAACCTCATTACCACAAACTTTATCAAGATATTAATGAAAGCAACGACAAACTTTTCACAGTAACCAGGTAAATGGGAGTCCAGTTTCCTCATTAATACTTTAAAATTAATAAACCGAAAAGTCAACATTTATTTTACACACTCTGTATCAGCTGGATATTGTTGAAAACCAGGATGATCGCTTTCTCAATAATATCTCAATCCGTCAAACTTTCCACCATTCTATTAATGTTGAATTTGTTGAATTAAACCTTTGCAGGTATTTTCTGACAGTTTCCATTAATGGCTTCTCAGATAGATTTGACTGTGCCATTTCCCTGGAGGTACTAACTAATATAATGCATTAAAACAGAGGGCCACAGTGAGTAAAATGCCATGAAACTTTTTGGGGTTCAGAGGGTTAAGTCATGATACTTTGTATGCACTTAAACATCATAAGAGAGGAATAAAAGCTTACCTTGTGCAGACAAGTGTCCACCACTGAGTTACAGACCTTCTCCAGCTCATCGCACACCAGGAGTCGTGAGCGGACAAACTCACACAGCTCCTCGTTGGACATGACATCCCAGATTCCATCGCACGCCAGCACCACAAACTCGTCTCCTTCGGCCGCCCGCTCCAACACACACACCTCGGGCTCAGGGCTCACCAGCTGCTCCGTGGGGCCCTTACCATCCACACATTTGTAGTCGTAGTCCCCCAGGGCCCGGGACACAGCCAGGGAGCCGTTTACCCTCTGGATCATGACCGAGCCGCCAGCGTTCTGGATGCGCTCCTTTTCACGGGGGTTGCAGGGCTTGTGGTCCTGGGTGGAGAAGCCCACCTTGGTGTCTCGACTCAGCACGGCCCGCGAGTCGCCGCAGTTAATGAAGTAGAGGTGGGTCGGGCTGACCAACACGCACACGGCTGTTGATCCACTGCGGTCCAGGCCCTGCCGCAGGTCAGAGAAGCTGCGCATGTACTCGTCAATGTTCAGGAAGCCCGAGCGGATGCCGTCCTTTACACCCTCCACGGAGCCGGATCCTGAACTGAAGTCGGCCCCTCCCGACAAGATGTGTTCCAGCAAGTGGCCGGAGCAGTAGTTAGCCACCCGGGAGCCTGCATGGCCATCGTAGACAGCAAAGAAGGACCAGTCGGTGAGTCCATGGGGGAGGCCCACCACAGCTGTGTGGGCGTCCTCCATCTCCACCCGCCAGCCCTGCATGGAGCTCAGGCCATAACGCAGCCCATTGCCCTCACCGTGGGCACTATGCTTCTCCGTCTTCGGTTTGTCCAGGAATGCACCCATTGCTGCCTATAGCTGGAGATTAACCAAGGAGAGACAAAACAAAATATAAAATTACAATTAGACCATCTTCAGAAAGGACAAAGAAGATATGATATCCTTCTTCATGTCAGCCACTTTTATCCTAATGCAATCCTGTACCATAGATATACTGTCTACAGCGTTAGAATTAGATCTAGTCCAACAATTCGGCCAAATTTCCCAATGCAGATTGGTGTTATGTTGGTCCATAAATTACAAGTAGGTGCAGTACAGAAAAGCTACAGTAGGTGTGGGATCATTGAGAAACATTTACATAGTCTCATAGTTTCCAGTATAACTTTAAAATATTGCTTGTTATATACAACTATTCTGTTATATTTAAATGTAAGCAATCTGGGACAAAGACCCAAAATGTTCGTTTAATGAGTTGGAATGAAAAAGAATATACCAAAATCAAAAAAAGATGTCAAGCATATAAAAGTAAGACCTCAATGCTCAATTGCTTCCAGTGGACATAGAGTACATGACATCACTTTGAAACACAGCAGGATTAGTGGCAACGCTGCACAGTTGTATAAAGTAGATCCCTTCCAAAGACTTTGAATTCTCTCCCAGGTTCTTTTGCGCTGGACGACCCATAAGCTGTGCGAGACTTTGGGAATGCAGAGCTGATCCAAACTGCCATAATGACGAGTAGACAGACTTTATTAAGGGGATGGAAAAAGACAGAAGCTCCCTCTTGTTGGAAGCCGTTCACAGGACTTGGAAAAGTCGCCTCATATGACCAACTTTTCTATAGAAAGAACGACAGATGGAAAAACTATACCTTAAAATGGGGAAAATAGCAGATCTATGTCTCTATGGTGAAAAGATGCTGTATTGAATATCTGTATGTTTTGCTTTATTGTGTATTTTACTGTATGTTTGTTGAATGTTTTACTTCCAAACAAATTTTATTAATTCACTATCAGCCGGGTTATAATTATTCACATTTTAAAAAATGTGGAAAGTTAATCTCTTTATTTATTTTGAATGTAGAATAAAAAATTAAAAAATCCAGAATTTAATTTGACATTTCTGGGCTGGGCTATATGACAATACATCATCAAAATGATATAATAAAAAACGTCTATCGTACATATTTTATTCTATATTGTTTCTACCCCATTGTATAAAAATCAGCATTACAGCAATATATTTTTTTTTATTGTTTTATGTTTTGATCATTGTGTGTAGGAGAAAAGCTGAGCCATGTTTTTTTTTTTATCATGTTTTATCCTGTTTTTCTAACATGGAGTATTCACCATGTTATTTCATACAGACTATTCATTTATTGAACTACCAAAGAATAGGTACTATATGGTCCAGTAAATTCCTCTGTAAATGAGCAGTTTTTGGTGTCAGTAGTTTAGTAGGCTGCTTCGTACTGTGATTACAGAGTTCTTTTAATTACTGAATGGATGGTGAGAGCCAGAGATCCTGACAACAAGACAAAGATAGCAGAGGAGGAACCACAGAGCCGAGGATTACACTGCAGCAGTAAAGCTTCTTTGAGCATACGTAGTCTCTTCACTCTGAACACAAGGTAACTAATAGTATTAGTTACCTTGTTGGCAGAATAGAGCGTGAATCAGCAGGGTGTGAAGTTATTCAAGAGCTGAATGGGAATTTAATTTGGCCATGTTTTTGTACTTTGCCTCTACTGAAACTATCCGTTCTGACCACCATGCGCCCTCTCTCACCACCACAGGCTGAAACATGGATGCCGATGCAGTCAGCTTATTTGGTCTGTCAGTGGCCATTCTGAGTGAACATAATGCGTGTTAATAAAACAATTCATGTGTGTTGGTTCAGGTATGGGTGAGACAATTAAACGCTGTGTCATTCACATGAATGCAGCAGCTGCGATTTGAACCGGTATTCAGGATCCACAGGCCTCGTTTTGAGCAGTTTCATTCAGGAATTATTTTCTTTCTTCCCAACCACACCTGCCAACTTTACGACAGAAGTACAGAAGGAAACATGTATCTACTTGTGCTCATGACAGCACAAGATGTAAACATTAATTATGTCGTCCTTCTGACTGAGCTGTAACGTTAGGTAGCTCAGGTGAACAAGCTGTATCAAAAAATTAGCGAGAATATAATTCATGTTTTTTTTAAATGGTGCTTTGCGACACAAACTGAGAGTCATATAATCCAATATATCAGATTATAATATGCAGAACACTCACACAAAGATAATCTAGAAAAGAGAAAAATATGTCACACTGATTTGGTGTGAACTTTGCATTTAAAAATTCTGAATCCGATGCTTAATAATTCAAGCTGCCGTGTGATCATTCTGGGACCTAAAGGGGAGGGGAACATTTCCAGCGAACAGGGTCGGCCATTAAGTTTTTCTCGTCCACCTGCTACCGAGGCTGGTGGATTCCAAGACCTAGCAGCCACTCAACAGATGACCATTGTTTTTTTGGCTGGTGAGTGAAGCAAATCTAGCAGCCACTTGCATATTTTACCAGCGTTTGGCTGGTGGCTTGTGCTAATTTCCAACCCGGGGTACAAAGGATTTGGTTGTGCTGAGTGAGAGAAATTTGTAATGCGTCGCTTCGGACATAAGCTTATATACAGAAGAATGCAACTTAAAAATAGAATGGGTAAAGCAGAGGCTTTTGCGGATATTAAAATGTAAAATGCATAGTAATCTGTAAA
>CAFUXE010000869.1:307087-318179 GCA_903364295.1 Serranus cabrilla | reverse complement strand
AAGCCTGACTGAAGCAGCATTCAGAAGTTAATTTTAAATGAGTATATTCTATCTGCTTCTCATACACAAAATGAAAAGGCGTTAAAACTTTTTTATTTTTATAAAATGTCTGGAATATCTGGGTCATCAAGCCAGACATTTTTAATTCACAAGCAACTGCACCTGAAGACTCTGGCAGCACCTCATGCTCCACCGCCTTCCACCATATCTTTGCATTTTTGACCTGCACTATATTTTCCCATCACACAAATCAATTCTGACCTAAATGTCAGCAACTGGAGCTACTTACAGTATGTATTGCTTGGCTGGTGTAGCGCTCATGAGATCTTGAAATCAATAAAAAGCGATAAAAATCGAAATGGCCCTGAGCGCGTCTTTTTTTTTTTTTTTTTGACATATTGATTTCGCGCTCTGCATTGCCTCCCACATGAACGTGAACACGGCATGACAGGCATGTGCCCAAAAAAGGCCGGTACATGCGAGGAGTGACTACAGCTGGTTTCAGAGGAACGTGTATGTATGTGTGTGTGTTTGTGTCTGCTCTGCGCATGTGTGCAGTGTCATAGTCTATGTGCGAGAAAAAGACGCTCTATAAATACGCCAGGCCGGTTTAGATTTCATGTCCAGGGTGGGGCAGTGGGCCACGCCATTCACATTTCTATTGCTTTTCTGCTACATGATCGTATCAACAGGATTCCCTCTATCACGCTCTGACCACCAGCTACTGCCGCCCACAAGGAGCCTACAGGTTCATGTATGGGAAGAAAGTGTGTTCACATATGTGTGTGAGAGAGAGAGAAATCTGTTATGTTCACCAGCAGTGATTCTCTCTAAAAATAAAACAAACACACTGCCATTGCCTAGCAACCACCCACCCTGCAGGGCAAACATCCAGGCTAAGCTTCATTCAGCGACATCCCCCTCTCTATGTCTCTCTCTCTCTCTCTCTCTCGCTCTAAAAGACACACACACACAGCCGCCTGGTAGAGAGAGGAAGGGGGAGTTGCATCATCCATCCATTAAAGCATTCGCAGCAGCCAGACCCTGAAAGGAGACATGCAGACTGCAAGAACACATGCAGATACTATGAGATTTCTCTGGCTGACGATTCAAAAAAATAAAAAACACACACGCGCGCACACAGAAAACCCCGGAAAATATCTCCATTGAGACATCAGACTGAAACCAGGAACTCTCAACCACTTAACCCCCCTCAAAACTGCTGTCACCCGTGCTGTAACCGCAGATCGAAACCAACACCCCCTCATGAAGACGCACATGTCTGCCAAAAACCACTGGCTACGAAGAGGGAAGTGGAAGGTCGGGGATTACATAATGCTGCAGAGAGCCTGAGTGCTGCTGCCAGAGCAGGCACACTCGCACAAAACAGTTAACGCTTATCTGGAAGCAAGGTTAACGTACAGCGTTCAGCAATATCCACGTGTACACATCAATACTTATGTTGCAATGCATTGAGACTCACCCTGTACAACCCTGTTCCTGTCTGGCTCTCCAGACGAAGTGATAATTGGGGTCTCAACAGCTGATTATTTCATTTTGATATGATTACAATCTTGGCGTCTGCAATTTGTTTTTGAAATAAAGACCTTACCCAAGATAATGTAATTTAGATCATTTTACACATGTCATTAACTCTTGTTGAGCATCAGTTGGCTTGGTGTTGTTTGTGAATAACTGTTTTCCAGGCTGGAAAAAAAAAAAGTTAATAAGAGCCCAAATGGTTGGACACGTTAATGGGTAACAATACCAAGCTGACAGACCAGGACATCTTAAACAAAGCCCCAATCTACTGTAATCCATAATTTTCCTGTTTTTTAATGATAAAACATATTTATTAGCATTTAACTATCATTATTTCATAATGATTAGAAAGAAAAAACCTTTCTATCAGGCCTACATCACGCAGTTTTATGGTTTAGTTTTACTTTGTTAGATCACCCCAGTTTTCTATTCTGTCAATATGACAGACTGCCTCCAGGAGTTTCCGTATTATTAAGAAAAAAATCATCAAAGTCGAAAATGTTTGGCAACCCCTGCTATCACCAAATACAAAGGACACCCTGTCCAACCATGACTGGCACTCAGTGTTAGTTAGCTTACATTTTAGCCACCCTGTTTCTGACAAAGCTTTAATTACTACTTGCTTGGATCTAAATTCTTTGTTTTCCTGTAACGTGTCATATTTTGGTAGAGCTGCTTCCTTTTTAGTCAGTTTGATGACCAGCTCGTTGTTTTGGTCTTAATCGAATAAGAATTCTTTAATCAATAAGTAATTATTTAAAAAAATCATGGTGAACGACTTCTTTCAAAGTATCTAGCTTGGTAATGCATACATTTCCTGGTCAGAATTCCTATTGGGTTTCTAGTTTTTATTAAATAATGTATTTCAGGCAAGCAGTCATGGAGTTTGATGATTTAAATCATAAGCTAGCAAGTCATTCATATGACTTTATTTTTCCAAAACCTTTGTAATAACTAATATCAAACTAATTATTTGAGAGTGAATACCAATCTCCATGACATCTCCATGGTCTTTTACACCACATTCCTACATGGGAATGGTTTAAAATAAGGAGCAGCACACAGGACGTAAACTACTTGATCTCTAAAGTCATGCAAAGTCATACAATGGCTGTGATAACTCGGCTGCATGATGCTGGTCAAACTAGAAACCTGGCTGAACCTGCGTTTCCTCTTTAATTTATGACTCGCACAGTGATAAAAACATTTTTTTTAAAAAGCATTTAGTACTTTTTTCTCTGCTCGTTCCCTCAAAATTGTTGCACATGTATCAACTCAACGTTGCCCTCAAACAAGCAACAAAAAGGTAAACATCCGCACCATACGCTCAACAACTGGCAAATGTACCAAGTTAATTGAAGTATCCATAACATTTTTCCTGCAACATGATTATCAACATGTTTAGTCCATGTGACGGACTCGGTGTCTGATGACCACATGAAGGGAAATACCTGTAAAATATGACACGATCATGTGATATTTCCCAGTATTTACAGGGTGAGGAACGACCACATTAATGCAATCCATTAAGCTAACAAACCCAGAGTGGATTGTAGGATAGTGAGCGAGGACTGCAGAGGATACACCGGGTCGCATTTCACAGCCGCATTTGGAGAAGCCTCTGGAATGGGACAGCCTCGTCGAGCGGCTGTGACGTTTTCAGTCTTGAAATAAGGACTTTGGAGTAGGCAACACTGAATAGGGACACATCTCGTGGTGTGCAAGAGGTCCCTTGTGTAACAATAATGACTTCTAAACCCACACCTCTCTGCCATGCCTATTAACACACCTGAAATTCACTCCTGTTACATATTTATCTTAACTGCTGAAACCGACATAACCTATACTCTGACCTTGCCTCCATTTTTACCTTTATGTTATTACACACAGAACAAAGAGTGCACAGATCCAACATGCAGCACTCCAACACACTTTATTGACCCTCCATTTCTTCAGCTCCCCTTTGTGCACTAATCTGCTGCAAAGTGCTTCCAAGGTCGAACATACAACTCTTAGATCATACCAGTCAATGGAAATCACTCGTTACCATTTGCTCTCATGCACTTTTTTCCAATGACAGTCAAATAGATTATTACTTCATGACTGAGATGAAAGACAAATGCTCTAAAACAAGCTTGTGGATTTAAAAAAAGTTTAATTTAAGAGGTGTAATTGTGTTGTCAAAAGCTGGACATTGGGAATCCTGACGGACTAAAGCATCAACATGGACACTAACTACCAACACGTACAACTAACACCCTGTATAAACTTGGTTTTAAATGCGTCTGGGGTGATTGGATCATCAGTGGACAGTGCTAAATACAAGTATAAACGACCACCAAGACGCATTGCAATCGGATAATTTGCCGAATCAATGCAGGACATGGTGACTGTTGGTGCAATTCTGTATAATTTGCCCATTTTATAACATATTGGACAATGTTCTGTGTGGCCGTCCATCTTTTTGCAGCGGAGTGTTCTGGATTATGCTGACAGCGATATCTACAGCTGTAACTGACACAACCAATAATGTGACTGGCGAAAACATGGGTAGAATAACCATACACGAAGCCCTGAGACCTTCTCAATTCAAATGGTCAGCTGGAGACACATGATAGACACAGACGTGACCTGCAATGTGTCTCAGTGATTCACTTGTGTTCAGATCATCGAAACACATTTTAAAGTGAAAAAGGATCTAAAAGTAATTATTCATTTAGTCTATGACACAGTTTAAAATGACTCATCACATGGCCTGAGAACCAACGGTGACATCATCAAGTGTCTTGTTTAGTGTAACCAAAACTTCAAAACCCAAAGATAACAATAATAATAACTTTAAATAATTTTAAGCATAGAAAAAGAGCATCATATCTAAGGAGTTAGAATTAGAAAATGAAGGTTAATTTTACAGCTGATTTGCTAATCAGTTAATCGATTAATTGTTTCGGCTCCACTGCAAAGGAAAACAGTTTGTAACAAAGCTTTTGTATTGTGTTGTCTCTGAATCTTCAAGAAGAAACACAGCTCAACTGCAATCATGGCAGCAGTTTCCTAAAATGTTCCTTAAACCAAGAGAATATTCCCTCATAAATGACTTACAAAGTAAAACAGGTTATCTAGGTACTAAGATACTATCAAGAAACCCAGCCAAGTCTGTTAATCATCACAGAGTGTAACGGCAAAGATTAAAGAACAGGTGCCACTAAACCACTGCCATACATATGAAGTTACTGATGGCAGCTATTTATGATGGTCTACAACTAAGGATTTAATCATTATAAATTAATCTTCTTGATGAATTGTTTGGTCTATAAAACAACAGCAGATTCGTCAGACCAACAGTCAAAAACACAAAGATATTCAGTTTACCACCACAAAAGATGATTTGAAAAAATCAGGGCCTGATTCCATGCGATTTGTGCAGTTCACGCTGTTATCTGAGTCACATATGAGCAAAAAAAAATCTAATTTGGGCCACTTTTGCCTGTAGTCTGAAAATAGTTTTTATATACAAAACTACTTTAATTAACTTCTTCATATTCCAACAAGTTTCATCAATAAAATCTGCATTAAACACATATCTCAATGGCTCTCAAAGGTATATAGTTGCCTTGGTAGTTACAATATGTACTTTAACTGAATAAACTGAGAAAGCTTTCCAACTGTTTTAAACCTCAGAAAATTGTCAAACAGAATTGTCACAGTGAGAATTCTTAATCCAATGTAAATTATTCCCCCTTATGGAAGACAAATGTGGGCTCCTACAGTGACTTTCACTTTTGAAAAGCACCTTGTGACACCTAAAGTTCCTTCGGTGTACAGCCAAGGCCTTTTAAGATCTGTCAAACTCTAAAATAAGCTTGTTGACTGTCTCAATCTCCTACTGACACTGCGTTTCATCTGCTCCTCAGTCTTTACACAGTGACTGCTGACTCAGATAAGATTATCAGCTATTGAACTCCTCCCGTATCTGGCTGGCAGGGCACAAGACCAACACCAAGTGATGTCATATGCTAGTCACCTGTGCACCTTATCGCAATCTGATATACTGGAGAAGGTGAGTCGGGTGGCTGCTAGGCTACATTTCAACTCTGCACAATACAAAATTGATGATGAAATGTGAATTTATCTTAAACCTCGGCTCGGATGATAAATCTCTGCAATATAGTAGGGCAATTTAGAATGGCTCAATCATGTAAGATCATATACATTTCTCAAACTGTGAAGGTGATAAAAAGAGAGAGCAAAGTTGGTCTGCTCACACACACAAACCACTTCACATGGGAATCAAGAGCTTCACTTTCAAGTTAATCTTTGCAAACATTTTCTTTGCCTTGGAACGAGGAGACATGGATTAGAAGTTGGAGGAGTGCTCTTTACATTGCTAGTGAGGTGACTTCTCATTAATAAGGCAAGTCAGAGTGGAACTTGTCATTTTGAAAGTGTAGGGGAAACCCTTGTTTGGACTGAGTGAAACTGGGAAGAAGCCCTGGTTGCATGAAAACTTCCAGAAATTCCTAACGCAATATTGGAAAAATTTATTTTTAAAAATATTGTATGATTGATACGTTTCTGAACGGAGTTGATGCAAACGGTGGCTTACTAAGCTATCACATCACAAACATTACCGGCAGGAGTCAGCATCTCAACGCTGACAAATTCAATGGCCACTTTTATTAATATACAATTATTATAAATAATAAAACAGTCTTCAAGTTATGGTCTGCACTGCTGTATATCTAAAGCAAAGTTAGGAGTTACCAACCAAGCCCATGTTTATGGTCAGGGCAAACCCTACTGATCGGTGCGCATGGACCTGCCCCTCCCTAATAAAAGATTCTACGCAATATATAGAAAATATTACAAATGCATAAGCATTTATAGCCGTTGATGTTGCTCTGCAATCAGCTGTTTGATGGTGCTCTATTATGTTTATGTAAACTAAGGCATTACTCCTTACCTGACCAGTTAACAAACAAAATGATTAACAGTTCAATCCAAAACAATGATCTTTATTTATATATGCTTAGTTTGAATGTCAATCTCTTGTTATCATAGTTCAAGTCACTGTTACTTTGACAGTTTTTAACTGCACAGTAACCACTGAGTGTCATCAAATAAGCAGCTATGCCATTTATTTTTATATACCTAAGTGGCAGAGTTAATAATATTTATTTCAGGTGAATAATCAGCAGTAGGGAATCAGTGAAGTTTTGGGAGGAGCAGTGCTGTTGAAAGACTGGTTATAAAACCTGACCAGCTTGTGACTGACATTAAGTGTTATCTGCTTAGATTACATTTCATGTGTACTGACTGATTTCACAGGCTTCAACAAAAGATACTGGACGTAAAAACGGGAGCTATAATTATCCTCTAAGGTCACTGCATACACAACAGAACAAACAGTAGCTATCCAAATGGCATTGCATGCATTTTTGTTTGACACATATTAACGAATAACTTTGGACATTAACATCGCTATATATTGAATTTATCGGAATGGTTTGTGACTGTGTGCTTGTTTAAATGTATGGTTATATAGCTAGAAATGCCATTACACTGCCAAGCTAACACAACAAAGCTAACCATTGACACCCATATGACAAAGTCCGCTAAGCTGTCATTAGCTAGTTATAGCTAGTGTAGCATATATCACCCTAGATTAGCTCATTTGGGACCCGTCTAAACACCGGAGGCCAACGCTTCGTTCACTTTTAACATAAGTAACATTTAAAATTAGCTTTATTAAGAATTGGCTCACTAACGTTGGCGGTAGCCAAGTTACTTTGCAACTTCAGATGAAGGGTCAGGTTTTATTTTGACAATGGTTTGTTGGAACGTTATTGCACAACACAATTTATGTAGCATGAACCGACTGACTGTTTTTAGAAATGCGTTTCTGTGTTAAATACCAATCCACTGACCACATGCTGAACTCCATTACCACTTAACACTGCTCCCTCTACGGAAAGGCCTAGTTTGCCAGTGTGTTGATATGAGCTAACGTTAGCTGACTCGCTAATGTTAACTTAACAGTTAGCTGTCGTTGGTGCCAACGCAATCCCCCAGCTTGTCAAACTCAAGCTAATGACGTTAGCGCACATACTAGCATGCTACTTACGTTTTCCTGCTGTTGCGAATGTAGATCCAATCTTGATTATCTGCTGGATTCTGCTTTTGTGTGAAGATATGTCGGTAACCTAGCTATCTACGGAGCTAACGTTAGCTAGCTAGCTATGTTATGTTTCCTTATTTGACAAAAATAATCGAGATTGGCCTCAGATGAGCGGCGATAATTCCTTTCTCGGTGGTTCCCTGCTTGGACAGCGTTGATTTTTACGCATGTTGGACGCCAGTTCTGCCTCTCACATAAAACGAAGACTATTCCGATCGTTCCAAAACAAATATGGACACTGAGAATTGGTTATATTATACAACACTGACAAATCTAGCACTTTCTTCAATTGAAAGGCCAGAGCTATCCTTCGACTTTGGGTGCTGAACAAGAGGAGGTGTTATTTTTGGCATATGCTCTGTGATTGGTTACAACGTCAGGGCGAAACAGCAGCTAATTGGTTGCTTTTTTTGTCAATTAGCTCTGCCCCTGTCCAAAACTGCACGCTCATTGGTCTATTTCCGAAGCGCTATGATGCACTGGATCTGTAGAATGCACTTGTAATTTATTTTGGCGTATCCCGAAGCAAGTCTGGACAGGCGGGGTTAGCCTTAAAAACAAGACGTTCAACACCGCGGCGGGAGTCGATTGACTGCAACCTGGCATCATAATCTCAAAATAAAAATAAAATAAAAGGTTGTAGACTTAAGATTGAAATACTTCGCTTTCCTCATCCTCTATATATCCGCAAGTCACCACACACACGACTGCCCCGGAGAAGATAACAAGCGCGACCTAATTCAAGTACAGCAGGGATGCTTGAAGGGGTTCCAGTGGGAGTCTCCAACAGAAAGAATTGTTCCATTTTACTGTCATTCACAGGAAATAATGCTATTTTAAGAAATTACACACAGCTATTAGGTTTCGCCCCCTCTCCGGAGGCTATATTTTGTTTAGACAGTTGTACATTTTAAATCAACTTCGACAAAAACAATCCTCATTAGGGCACAAATCTTATCATATAGAAGGAATGTTGAACTGTAGGATACATTTTTACTGTTGTGGCCCAACATATAATGACAGGAGTTAATAGAATAGAAATAAACAGAAGTATATATATATATATATGTATATATGAACATAGTATAGAAATGACAAAATATAAAGAGTTAAGAAAAAATACAAACTTAAAAACTAAATATAAAAAAATGAAGAATAAGAATAAATGAAACAAAAATTGATGTGTAAGCTGTCATTCTGTATAGGCATGTGACATGTGAATGAATGATCTCTAATTATGATGCCCAATGTCCCCAAAAGTCTTATGTTTTCGATAAAACATCTGAAAGATAACACCTGCTCCTAAAAATATATATTTCTACAACACAAGCATTACCAGGTTCTCTGAAACAGTCACAACCCAAGTTCTGTTCTCTCATGTGGACTATACTGATTGTAGCCTTCTCTATGTAAACGTCTTCTTTATTTAATGTTTTTCACTGCTTATCTGATTTTCAATATGCAGCTAGACGTTGTCCGGGACAAGTTGCAACACTTGAACATTGACTCTGTTGCGTTATTGCGTGACACATGTTAGTACAGAATGTAGGTGGAACAGTTAAAGCCACAGTGGGAAGCCAACAGAGCTGCAAATTCAATCCAGAAACAACACACATCTGCTGCAATAAATGCACAAACACTGTACCTAAGGCTGGATTAAAAACGAACAAAATGAGGAAGTTCTCTCTGGCATGAACAGCCTTAAAAAAAACTAAACATATCAAACTTAGAATGGGAGGAACAAGGGTTAATTCAAGGCCAACAGATCATTTTTGCAGCTTAATTCATCCATGATTGTACCTGCAACAGACAGAACTGTTTTCTCTCTGTTTTGGAAGAGAAATAGGAAAAAATAAGGACTTTTTTAAAGAAAATTTAAGATGTCAAATCCCAAAATTGGTCAAAAATTTGCAGTAGGTTTGCTGGTTCCCCACAGGACATGATGAGTACATGTTCTACATGAGCATACATCTGTGCAGCTGATATTTTATAAGGCATTTTATGTCTTTATTAGTGAGTCAACAGAGGGGAAAGAGATGGAGGATGTCATGCAACAACAAATGTCCCCTACTGGACTCAAATAAGGGACGTTACAGTTCATGGTCAGGGCATTAAACCTCCGAACCACCAGGGCACACCAGTATGATTCAAACAAACCTGTCAGAGCTTTTTATCCAACGACAGAGCAGAGTTTGGAGGTGGGAGGAGCTGCTTCGGGAGTTCCTGGTTCTAGAAATAAAACTCTCATTTATTTTCTCCATGAAAAATGTGACATGACTCACAGCTGGAGCACTTTCATGGCTGGGATTGGAAGGAAACTCTCCTAGTTGAATCATCAGTATAAATCATGAGCAATTATTGTTCTTGGATTAAACGTTAAAGGTCGGCTTGTGTACATAAAATATAAAGTGTCTCACAATGGGCTTTTCTTCAAGAAACATCCGATTGCAGAGTTTAAGTTTAAGTTTTTTTGTTTGTTTTTTAAAGTAACAATACAATCCACATTTTACAGGGTTTTTTAAATTGCTAACATGCATTCACATTGTTGAAAGCACAACAAAAGTCAGAAACAGAGTTGAAGATTATAATTAGAAACTATATAATTAGGGACATAGTATCTAAAAAAATGACTTTGTATCTCCCTACAATGACTTGTTAGCTCAAAAAAGTGACTTCATATCAAACAATAATGACCTAGTACACATAGTATTCTTAAATAAAAATATTAAATATCTCAAAATAAAAGGGCTTGGTATTTTAAATTAAAATACTCAATATCTCAAAATAAGTTAGTAGTATTTCAAATAAAAAAACGTAGCATTTCAAAATAAATAGAGTAGGTATTGAACGTGCTTGAACATCTCTTTCCAGCTCTCATTTTACATTTCTTACACGACAGCAGCAACACACAGCCGAGTGTATCGCCATGAAAGCTTTTGTACAGTTCATCACATGGAGACTAAAGCCACACACACACACACACACACACACACGACGAGTTCTTCTATAAGACTTCAGTGTGATTCAGCAGGAGGATGACCTTGAGATGAGGCCTTTCAGAGCAGGTATACACACTTTAGCCTATTCGGTTACAGCATTTTCAAGCAAACTGAACCATTTACTCCGCAGCATTATTTAAGAATCAGTACAAAGATTACACACACTGGTATATATTTGAGAAGCAGGGACACATTTTTGCACCACCAGAGAATAAATAAAGATATTTCATTCACTGAAATAACAAAGACGTGAAAAGAAATGAAATGTAGGCTGGAGTGAATAAAACTGGGGTGGGGAGATTAACGCAGGAACATGAGTATAAGTGTGTGTATAAAGATGTTTAGTTAGATAGTGGCTCAGTGGCTCAGTGTG
>CAFUXE010000869.1:287066-305944 GCA_903364295.1 Serranus cabrilla | reverse complement strand
ACACACACACACACAGCGTGTAACAGTGAAATAAATCATGTCTAAAAGATTGAGCGGTTAGGTCTGTTACAGTAAGAAGCAGTGAAGAAACTGAGTGGTGTGCAGGCTGTTGTATTTTGAGTTAAATATCAATGAAATTCTATGAAAATTAAGCAGATAAAGCAGATAAAAAAAGTTATTATGTGATTTTTTTAAAAAGGAAAATAAATACAAAAATACAAAAGAAGCAAAATAAAAAAATAGATAAAAGCTACATATGATACATTTTTTTTAAAACAGATGTGTCCAAGATAAGAAATTGCAATGTAACTGTAATACACGTGGTGTGTAGCATTGTACTATAACCCTGATTCCCAAAAAAGTTGTGATGTTTTCTAAAATGTCAATACAACAGAATGCAGTGTATTGCTAATTGTCTATTTTTAATATGTGTAGGAAGACAGTAGGCCTATATTTAATATATTTATATATTTAAAGTACATAAGTGTGCACAGTATCTAATTTTTATTGCAGATTGTCTTTGTCAAGCATTAGGAAGAAGACACTGGACACACACACACACAAGAAAATATAAATGAATAGATTAATATGATTGCAAGAATGAACATAAATGTATTTTTTTAATATTAATGATGAATCTATGCAGCTGTCAAAATGTTTTTACTTCTGAAGCTGCTGTGGACTGTCCGGTGCAGTTACATCGCCCTCTAGTGGTGAAAAACTGGTTTTACAACAGAGCAGCAACTCCAACTGTTGACCGACAGGCGGCGCTGTTTAACAACACAACTAAGGAGATGGGGGGACAGGACAGGTTAGAGGGGCAAAGAGCAGATTTAACTTGATCAAACATGGCTAATATGGAATATATTGAATATATCAATCGCTTTGTGGTGTATGTTTTCATGCTATCCAATATTTAAAAAAAATGAGATCATTTGGTTATAGTTTATTATGATTATAAAGCAGCTAAAATGTGCTGTTATGACCAAATTGTATAATAAATCAACTAATATTATAAATTGTTGTTTTCTATTGAAGTATAATGTACATGCTTATTTTTCTTGTGAATTCCTGAAGTTCATTTATAATAACAGTCAGAAGATGAAGAAGAAGAAGAAGAAGAAGAAGAAGAAGAAGAAGAAGAAGAAGAAGAAGAAGAAGAAGAAGAAGAAGAAGAAGAAGAAGATATTATTTTAAATTGGAAGCAACTGTAACCAACTGAGGATGAATCAAACATTTCTGATTCTGATATATGCCACTATTTTATACTATTTTATGTTAATATATTTTACTGTTTCATTACATTATATGCTGGATTAAATGTCTATTATATTTATGTATTAATAGAGAGAAACATGAGCATTACTTATCATATTATTACAGTCACATTTGCCTTATAATCCCATCTGTGATTGTCTATAATGTTTATTTTGACTTCTATTATCATTTTTTATATATACATCTTACTTTTCACAAATGTTCTATATTTTTTTCTGTCCTTGTGCAGCTTCTAATCGTATCAGGCTGTGATTATATATCCTGTGCTGTCCAGACTGTTCAGTGTACCATCAGTTACTCTTGTACAGTCGTGATATCACACCTGTTGACAGGAAGAAACCAGTGTAGTTTGGTGTTTATGTACACTTAGTGGAGCGCATGAATATGCTGTTATTGAGGGGATTATTGTGTGTTGCCTTCACTGCGCAGTACAGGAAATCCCCTCTTCTTCGGCATTCAAGCTGTAACCAGGTGAGTGTTAATCTAAAAACTCTGCTCCAGGTGAGGCTCGAACTCACAACCTCGGCATTGCTCTGCTGCATACTGTCATATAAGTACCGCGCGCTAACCGATTGCGCCACTGGAGCTTCGGCGGTGAACGGCCAGGAAATCCGTTTAAGAAAGTCACGAGCGGCTGTGACGAATACTAGCCGTTTAATTTGGTTAATTGTGTTTTATTTTGACTAATTTGTGTTTGGGAAGCGATGGACCCAACGGAGACCGCACGAGAACCCCCCGGGACGCCGGAGGTCACACTCAGTTTAGCAGACAACGTGCTGCGTTCAAGTACCTCTCACAAAACTCCGACGTCTGTGTTTTACATGATGTGTGAAGGTTTGTTGTTAGTTTTTTCTTGTTCGAATAAAACAACACACAATTAAATAAAAAGGATTTTCTGTTGAGCGTATGAATGAGTTATTTTCACACATGTTGTTCATAGAGATGGCTCTTTTTGTTTTTTAAACAACAGAAGGAAAAGGAAAAACAAAGAAAATGTACTTCATTAATAAAGACATTATCTTACATTTGAAATTCCCATACATAGGGAAAATTAAGCACCAGTGACAGGGAGGAAGGGAAAGGAAAGTGAGTGTGCTCTGAACTCCCCTACACAGAGTTAGATAGATAAAGAAATGGTAGAAACACAGTCACTTCCCTTTGGTGTGAACCGGACTTGCCTGCACAGAGCCCTGACCTCAACAACATCCAACACCTTTGGGATGAACTGCGAGTCTGACCGTCTCCCCCAACAACCGTGTGCCCGACCTCCATGAAGCCACATTCCTAAATCTTGAAAAAAACATTTTTCAATTCAATCAATTCATGTCTTTCAATCTTAAATATTTCACACATAATTCGAACTTCCTTTCACCTGAACAAGATAAATTACAGGTGAGTCAAATTCTATATCACTATGAAACTTTTTATTTTTTGTATTACAAGTTATCTGAGATTTTATTTGTTTTTATCCATTTCTTTGCTTTAATTTTTTTATTTCTTGTTTGTGTTAACTGTAAACTCAGCAACATGAATTAAAGTTGATAGATTAGTTGAAATTCTGTGTATAAATATCAACTTTTGGTGAATTTAGGATAAAAACTACAGATGCAAGCAGACAAAGTGTAGTAAAATAAAAACCTAAATGTGGAAGTTTGATTTCCTATAGTCTGAAAGGACATGGAAAATATGCTGGAAATAAAAACAAACAGTTTTAAGAGTTGACTGATTACACTTTCTTTTTTCCTTTTTTTAAAGCTGCAGCCAAGGAAAATCCCTGAACACACACACACACACGAAGATAGAGAGAGAAATTGCTAGAGGCAGACTGTAAGTTTCCAAGAATATGATTTATATCCAGAGAGCTCCTCATTCCTCATCACCGCGTCACATTACCATATGTTGTGGGGGTATTTTACCAGACCACATATATTACACTCCCCCAAGAGGAGAGTCCGACAGATGCAGGATTATTCTGTCTGATCCCAATGTTAGAGAGGAAAAACTCACCGATTACCAATATGGCGGCTGACATATAGTGAATGTTTGAGTTAAAAATGAAAACATACCTTTTATTTGGGGGTTTGTACTCCAACACGACTCTGCAAAGGTTTTCAGAAGGCTTAAACAATTAACTCAAAGTTAAAACAAGAAAAATAAATTAAAGAATGATTTACAGTTTTTTACATATAACATGCAGTGTATTATAGTGTCAACAAATTCTGGTAATGAACACTGAGAACATAAAGAATAAATAAAATAAATAAATAGTTAAATAAACATCAGTTGTGTGTGTTCAGTATTAGTCAACTGCTTAATATTAAAAAAAAAAAAAAAGATAAATTACATTTAAATAGCTAAATAAACATCAATGTATGTTCAATATCAGCCAATTTCAGATAATTTAAATAACAAATTAATAAAAAATAAAACAAACAGCTAGATAAACAGTGCATGTTAGGTATCAGTCAATTTTGGATAATTAAAAAAACCAAATAAATAAAAATAAACATGAATGCATGTCCAATATCAGCCAATTACTTACCACTTAAACAAAGAATAAATAAAAAAATAAATAGCTAGCTAAATAAACATCAGTTCTGTATGTTCAATATCAGCCAATTACTGTTTAAATAAATAAAATATAAGTAGCTAAATAAATATCAATACTGTATGATCAGTATTAGTTGGTTTCGGATCATTTAAATAAAAATAAAATAAAAATAAAATAAAAATAAAATATGAATATCTACATAAGCATCAGTGTATGTTCAATGTCAGCCAATTTCATATTATTTAAATAAAGAATAAATAAATAAAAATAGCTAGATATGTTTAATATCAGTCCATTTTGGATCATTTAAATAAAGAATAAAGAATAAATAAAAATAAAAATAATAGAATGTTACATTTCTAAAAAAGCCCCAAGCTTTCTGCATTATATGTTCTCCAAAAAACACTGACGCCTATCAGAAGACACGCTGACACCGATATAAATCTGTGATAGGTCTGAAGAAACGAGTAGGTGTCTGGGAGACGGGACAGGCTGTCAGGATGTAACACCACGAAATGACTCACTGACTCTGGACACCATAATCCAGCATTGTGTTGTTGTTGTTTTTTTTATTATTATTCTCAGCATATTCATAATTCAACACATGACATACAGGAAACACTAACATAAACATTCTGAATGAAAGAGAAGAAATCATCAGCGGAGGCTCTCAACCTCAAAGACATGCGGCGGCGATGCCAGTTTTTAAAACTCAGAATTAAAACACGCCTGGAGGCTGGATGGGCAACTTTTTGAGGCAATGCCCCTCTGGCGACATGCAGCGAGGAGAGGAAGAGAGAGAGAGAGAGCTTTAAAAACAGCATGAACTGGACTGCTTTTATAGAGCAATGAAGAAATATTAGCAAACAGCTGCGCATGTTTTTTTGCCTCAAAATGTTGCCGCCACATCACAGCCTGGAGGAAAATATGACGGATCCATGCCCTTTTCTGTTGCAAAGGAAGTGCTTTAGTACCCATGTTAGGGCTAGGTAGGTACAGTCGGCCATAGAAATAGGATGAGTAGATTTACAGTGCTTTGATGAGATATACAATATATTATACACTGGTTCATGAGGGAGGCGTATGCTGTTTGATGTGAGCTGACTCTCTAATTCTTAGATTTTCACACCTGCAGATTTGATCATGAAACACTGACAGCTTTTTGTGTCTCCAGGTGATCATTTTTCAGCACCAGCTCCAGCTCATTGATTTAAACTTCCAACGACAGGGTGAAAAACACCAGTCGTTTTTGTTTTCTTTTTCTTTTTAAAAGGCTGCCAGGTCAGTCTTTGTATAGTGCATTTTTTTTAACGTCAGCGTTGGACATTTGCCTCTTCTCCAATGATAAAAGAACCCCGAACAAAAAAAAATGCAACCCCACCCCGTCCAAATCCAGCCCCACAGAGAGGCAAAACCCTGTCCAGGCTGGGACCATATTTCGGTAAAAACATGTACGGTAGTTCATGAAAGAAAAATATTGTTTTGATTCTGCTTGAATTGTGCCATAAATTACACATATCGGTTTTTAAAAGTTGCTTTTGCAAGACTGAAAATACATCAGTTGAAACACGACACGCAAAAAAGTCGGTCACGTAACGTGAAAACTTTCTCATTTGCTAAACCCATCATGTTAGCTTTACCCCAGATCTTGTGAGAATCAGGCAAACTGTCAAAACAAGACAAAAAAACAAATTTTCATTTAAGGAAAAAGCCTGTGGTTAACACAAGCTCAAAAGATGTATTGTTGTATGAAATAAAATATGTTAGTAATTACCCCAACTTGTGAATTTTTAAGTTTTTACGTGTCCTTAAAAGCGCAGATGCTAACAAGCGGCTAAATGAGACTACAGTGGTTGTTAAATGTCATCAAGTCAGACACAGACAGGAACTCTCTCACTAGTCTGTCTTACAGCTTCTAGTCGTGTTTTTCAGTTTTCTTGCAAACTCTTGTAGATTAGAAATTAGGTTAATAAACAATATATTAGGCTACAGTTCGCTAGGTTTTGATAACGGCTGGTTAGCTTGTTGGAGAGCGTCTGATGCTAACGGTAGTTCAACCGTGGTGTAGTTTGCTATAGCATAACGTTAGCTTTTAACTTCTGGCGGCGAAACGCCCTGGTGGCGCTAACTTCCATGTCAGCCTACAAAAATACGTGATTTAGAGACTAAACGCACAAAAGTCGGTTGAGTGACATCAGAGCTTTCTCTCTTTCTAAACCCATGATGCCTGTGTGTTTTGTACCGGCTGTACTCACATAATCAGCTGGTCGTGCTCTTTCTTTCTGTCTTTCTTGAAGTTCCTGAATAAAAGACATCATGTTAGATAACGTTATTTGTGTGTTGAACATGTGTGCAATGTGTGCATCAACCAAACTTGATACTAAGAAAAATGCTGCTTCCTTGACTTGCAAAATAACCTTTTAAATTGACAAACATATGTGTAATTCATGGCAATTTAAACAGAATTTAAATATTTTTCTCTCACTGTTAACTGCAGTAAATATTTTTTCCTGCAATATCGTCCCCCTGGGGGAGACTTCGCCTCTCTGTGCCCCCACCCAAAACACCTCTGTACAAACTGATTAAACTTCACAACGATTCACCATCAACACAAAAAAGTCACACAAAGTTCTGTCGTTATGTCCATCCATAAAAACGTACACGTCAGCATCCCCTTGCTCTCTCATGTGTTGTTGGCACGCACACACACACGCACACACACACACACACACACACTCTTCATTACACACTCACATGCACCCAAATACAGTATTTACACATACAAACACATTCCCAGGATCAAAGTCAGGCAGCAGTCGGGTCGGGTGTTTGTTTCTATTGCATCATGGCTCATGACATCCTCCTGTTGCCAAACAGTTAGACAGCTTGTTTAAGTATTCAGGATTATAATGGCATTTTAAAGGGATAGTTCAGATATTTTCCTTCAGAAAATATGAACTACCCCTTTAAGGAATGATGGAATTGAATGGGAGGTGAGAATTTGTTAGTGTGTCGGGTCAGTCGTGGATGACAATGGGTCCTCGCATCCTCAGGCTGGGGTGAGGGTGCGGAGGGGCGAGGACGAGCCCCTGCGGGGGGGCCTGGGTGACCCTGCGCAGGGTGATCTGCTCGCACGGCTGCCGACAAGCGTGCCTCAGCTGGGAGCGGGACAGCATCCGTCTGGCCCTCCTGCAGGGGTGGAGACGACACGGGACATAAGTGCAGAAGAAGACACACTGATGCAAAGCTAATGGCAGTAAAACTCCACATTAAAAGTTCATTGTTGGTAACAGGAGAGGATAAAATAACCCACCAGTTTGTTGAATTACTGTTTCCGAATCAAGGAATTGATTTTTAATCTAATTCTTTTTTTAATTTAATATATTTAAAGTGTAACAACACCCTGAAGTCTGACAGTTCACAGTCAGCAGCAGATCTGTTGATCCCAAAGGGAGAAATCGATTCGAATCGAAATTTTGCAACAGTAGAGGGTGTGTCAAGTCATTTTCAACCATAAAATGCAGATTTCTTTTTATAAATTTGTTAAGAAAAGTCAATATTAATACAATCACTGAGGTGTTTTATGAAGATGATCTCATAAAACTCACCAAAAAAGTGACGGACTTTCACCCAGGAGGTTCATGTCCCGTGTGAAAACAAAACTAAACAACTTTTAACATAACTTATGGCTCTCTGATTGTGAATCACGTTTTTTGGTAACTTCCATGGCTTCACTTCCGGTTTTAACCAACACCACAGCCTTTCTTTTACAGCCGTTAATAATGACGTGTGTGCTATTTTTAGAACGCTCCTCTAAATCGCGTCATTAACATCCGGGGGTTTTCCCGCGTTTTCGTGCCTTAATTCTGTGTTAAAACAAACGTGTTCATTTCACATAATTTTGTGAAAACACGTTGGTTTCATTTTTATATAGTATCAAAAAGTTTCAATGTGCAGTACCACTTAAATTATAATGATATAATTGCGGAAAATATGATATTGCACGCTGCTAGTACAAATGTCATCACTTTGATTCTGTTTTTTTTTTAAACAGTGTCTTTTGTATTTTCTGCATATCTAACAGTTTCACTTAAAGTGTTGAGAGTAAAGCCTCACCAGCAAAAACTGATACATTCAAGACATAAAATACAGAAAGTAATAAAGGAAAGTTTAAGAGGCTGCTGAGAAAGTAATTAGAAACAATGACTTTTTCAGGTCAGAAGGATTCAGAGTTTAAGAGCAGAACTACTGAGTCATATCTCTGTTAGGAGGTGGACAGAGGTTCTTCTCTGCAGGGTTTTCAGACTTATTAAGGAGCTCGCTGGTAATTTCCTGACTGTACTGGGCTTTGTGCTGTGACAGGAAGGCTCCTTTAACAGCCCACAGCCAGGCCAAGTGTTGGAGCAGCACTAATGGAATTCATTCGCAGACAAATGAGAGATGCATAACCACAACATATATTTGATTCATGGTTCCCTCCAGGCAATGAAGGAAAACACTTTCAGATTTAATGCACAGCATGGCCGTCGTCTTTTCTTCCTCTTTGGCTGCAGCGAGGATGTTTTTCTCGTGTTGTGAACAGGAAAACATATCAGTTCCCTCCAGATCCCTGCTGATGATAAAATGAGTACTCATGAAAACGCAGCGTACATTATGCGCCTGTGCATCCGAGTGTAATAAATTGGCCTGAGAGTGCATGCAATAGCCGTGCATCTACACACAGAGATTATTGCAAAGCATTGTCTACGTAATGTCACTTAGAGCAGAATATACACAGCAGATTTATCTCTGGTGCCACATTATCGAAAGCTCCGACGTTTGTCTGTTCAGCTGCTCGTCAGGAGGAGGAAAGCAAACATGTAAATCCACCGCAAATACATCAAGCTGTCTCATTTACATTTCATGCTGTTTTCTAATATTTTACCATTTTTTGATGCTTTGTCCGGTTATTCCTCTGCCCAAATTCAATTTCTCTGTATTTTAATGTCAGGATATTGTTGTAGAATTATGCAGATTCAAGCAAAAGTACCAACACCACTACCTAGAAATACTGCATTGTGAGTATATGTCCCACATTATCAGGACACTATTAATCATGGAAATGTTCTTTAAAGGTACAATTTGTAAGATATGGGCAGAGATTTAGTTAAAAATGTTCTAAAAGCAATTAAAGTAGCTTACACTAGCTCCAAAAACCGTTAAAAGTTGCTAGATTTGCATCTGCATCATCTAATTTGCATATTTGCAGGAACAATATAGGTAGTTTAGTTTGGAGAGTTTGCTATACATTTTTTTAAAGATGCATTAAAATGTTTAGAGTGTGTCTAACTGTACACACTTTTTAAAACAGTGTCATTGGAGCATTTATTACATGATGCATTACTTGCACAAGGTGAATTCCAGTAAAGTTACAATCTGAAAGAGTGATGTTTCAAAGTGTTTAGCAGCACCTTTGGAAATAAGTGAAATAAGTTAATTACAGGTATGTTTTAGATCTCACGTTCTCTTGTTTTTGAAGTTTCGTCGTCACTCTTTTCTGTTCGAAAGTGGTGGGAGAAGTATTAAGATCCTTTATTTGAGTAAAATTGCTAAAACCACACTGTAAACTTTCTCCTCTACAAGCAAAAGTCCTGCATTTAAATACAAAAATATCAGAATCAAAGTGTACTTAAGTATCAAAAGTAAAGCACTTGTTATGCAGGATGGCTTCACTCAGATTATTTTATATATTCCAAATTATAAGGTTCTTATTTTTGACACATTTATGTAATTAGCATTTGTTTTGATGATTTTGGCTGATTTTAACGACTTAATACACTAATTTAAGAACATGCATTTTTATTTCTTATGTTCTTTATGTTAAATCTCGAGCTGAAAAGCAACTAAAACTGGCAGCTTAATGAAGTGGAGTAAAAAGTACAATATGTGCCTCTAAAATCTAGTGAAGTAGAATTATAAAGTCACATATGTGGAAATACTGCTACTGCTTCACACACATATGAGCTGAAGAGGATTTGTCCTGTTTAAAAGATTGGATTGTGTGTGATCAGATGCACAGAAAAGTGTTAATCTAAACAGATTCTGCTGAAATATGATATTTTATCGTCCGACACTCCTAACACAAGGCTGTTATTTGATAATTTTGGATGTTGCATTTGTACCGACATCTCCAGCAACAAAAATACCTCTGAAAAAAAGAAAAGAAAAGAAAAGTGTTGATCTCTCTCTGTTACTGTCTCTATTTGTCTCTCTTGCCTCCCTGAAGAAGTGGGAGTGATCTCCCACTCCTTCTCTCTGCTCTGTGACACACTGCGCTCTTCATCACGCTGAGAGAGAGAAAGAGTGGGAGAAAGAGACAGAGAGGGGGGGAGAAAATGAAACTTCCAATCATCTCTCATTCAGAGCACATTTAATAATGTCTTTTATTCAGAAAAGCATTAATTTTCTCTCCGAGGAGAGCGAGTGACAGCGTCATAATATAATAACAGAACAGTATTCAGATCTCGCTCTCACACAAACACACAGCCACGCTGATGTCGGTGGTAAGTGAGTGATCCGTACGAGTGCAGCCATGGTTAATGTGGTAATGATATTTCCACTCAGGGCCGAGCGCTGCCTGGCTCCTCGCTGGCCCATCTGCACCAGTTAGCTGCTCTAATTTTAGCCTCGGTGATCGGAGGGCGGCTATGAGGACCGGGTACCATGGCTCATTTAGACACAGGCTTAATGGAAGAACATCTTTCTCTCTCACATCGAGACGTGCAAACATCGCCATGTGCACGTGTGTGTGAGAGAGAGTGTGTGTGTCTAAATCAGAGGTTTTACTTGTGCATGTTTATTTAATCATCTGCTGTTTTTGAAGTATTTGCATGATACTTGATATTATCTGTTTACATCAGTTGCAGCAATTTTAAGGAGCTTATTTTATTTAATTTTCATACATTCATCATCATGCTAATTAGAGCCTGACAGATTAATATTAGTTGACAGTTATTATCGGCCTATTAAAGCCCTATTAGTGTCGGTGTATATGCTGTATATATAAAGCAGAAAATGTTGCTTTCTGTGATTGAGAAATGGTGTTAGTTTTTTTTTTTAAGTCAGTGATTGACTGAAATTGAACAATAATGATGTTTATTTAGCTTCTTTTTTTCCTTTTTATTTTTTTACTTTCTCAGTTATCATTTAAAGAATTGGCTGATTTTTTAGAAATAATCTATAATAAAAATAAATATTATTTCACAAAGTTTGTGAAAGTAGCTCTCCGGGTACTTGGGTAAAATTGGTGCACAATCCACAAAAAAAGGTTTTATTTTCACTCCAGCTCAAAAAATGACTGCATCTGCCATCATATCATTATAAACTAATTTTCTCCGTCTAAAATCAGTATCCGCATCAGTCTCAAAAATCACATATTGGTTGAGCTTTAATGCAAATTCACCTCTTCATAAAAGTCCATCTCCTAGCAGCAGAAATGATGCACTGTGCTTAAATCTTCTGACATTTACAGTGTTTCTTATAGCTGCATGAGCTGCATTATTGATTGGATGACATTTTTATTCAATTCAAATTAAATCAATTTTACCTTTGCAGGCTTCCCGGGGCCACCACTTTGATTCACCTCAGTGGGTCTGTGTGATTTTACGCTCATGGTTTGTTTTTCTGAGGTCAGCGCAGGACAAAAATAACATCTCTCATATGCTGTCAGCTCTCAGCATCACTTGCTTTCCCCTCACACACACACACATACACACACAGTCATCCAATCGGAGGTCGGAAAAGTGTCACCTTTGCTTACCTGGTCTCCCGGGTGACTAGGAAGAAGCTGTCATCAGGGGCATCGATCCAGTTGGGGCGTCTCTTACGGATCATCACTCCACCTCGGGTGTTTCCACTGCTGCTGCTGCGGCCGTTATGCTGCAAAATGACAATTTATAAAACATCATTTTATCACAATAATCATTGATGCACGTGTACAGGAATTGTTTAAAATAAAAGAGTGTGAGACCTACCAGGAGGGGTCCAGCTGTTGTTCCAGGGTTATCTGCAAAAACAAGAAAAGAAGCAAAGTATGCATGAGGGAATCTGCCACGTGTGAATAGTATTGATTTGCTGTTCTTAGTTACAAGTGGTGCAACAAATGACTGTGTTTCAATTTCAGTAGAAATAGTGAAGTAAGTACCAATAAAAAACAAAGTGTCAGACTGAAGTTGAACCATCCAAATTATCCAAATGACCCCCATCTGCTGATTCGTTTTCATTAGAATTAGTTGTCATTCTCTCCAACGAGCTAGTTTAGATAAGAAATGGCAGAAATGGTTATCAACTCCGGGTGTAATTCCACTAATTTGATTTTATCAAAGCACAGACATTGGATATCAACACTGTTTGGTCCCCAAGGTTCACTCACATCATAAGTAGGTCAGATAAAAACAAGACTGGATGCATTTTACATTTCTTTTTGTTTTCGGGGAGGCAAAAAAAGGACTTTTTCTAGGCACGATTAGGTTAAGCAATTACACTCTTATTGAAAAATAACTCATAAATACTTGTGTGTATTTCAGCTGTTTTTTATTAGAGTGTAGCTGCACCCCCAAGTCTGTAACTCCACCTAATGCAGAATTTAGAGAAATGTTAAAAAAGGTTCAGGGGGAGGTGGGAGCTTTGATGATGATGTGTTAACTTTCTTTTTTTGATGACATCGGTAAGTCGACTCTGATGTGTCAGGTTGAGGGCTGATTTAAAACAACAAAGGGCGCGTTAAGCAGTTTTCAAAATGCAGATTTTTATACATTAACACGTCTAAGTGTGCAGCTGTGTGTCTGTGTGTGTACCTGAACGCCTGTCCGGCTCAGCCCTACTGTGGTGATGGTAGCTGCGCTTTCCCAGCATGCCGTGGGGCCCGTGTGGGAGAGAGGAGAGGAGGCGTCGAGGGGGAGGCGTCTGCAGGCCCGGGGTGCGGTGGGAGCGAGGGGCGTGGGCTGCTGGACGGGACTCTGGAAGAAGAGACACCACACTGGAGCTGCATCAACTGGCTCCTACAGACCGTCTGAATCATTCAGTCATTTGATTTGACAACATTTTACTGCGTGATTTACCTAGAAACTGCAGAACACTGGTCAGAGTGCTCCTTTGGGCGGCCCTGGTTTTGGGTAGGCGAGTCCCCTGACCTTCCGACACCCTTAACATGTCTAAACCAAACACACACACACATTTTACAAACCAGGAAGCTGCCTCTCAGACTGTATGTTCTGCATCTGTCTACTGACACACTGTTTAACAATTCTGCAAAATCATGCAAGTAAAAAAAGCCAGTAGATTGGTTAGAGTTGTGCATAAAAATCAGTCTTAACGTTTGCTAAATATGCAAGGATGTCTTATGCAAATGAATCTGTTTAAAATGAATTATGCAGGAGTTGATGCAAGGTGGTGACTTACTTTCAGGGATGAAATGTCCACCAAAAAATGATCTCTTCCCACATGCACATACAGAAATGTAAGTACATGCTTACATGCACACACACAAACACAGGAAAAAAAAACATTTTTGAAACATATACGATAAATATGAAGGTTTTATGACAGCAGGCACTGAAGGTTGACTCCATGCTGGAGGGGGGACAGGCGTGTCTTTATGGTTTCCTCTGAGTGTGGTGGAGTTGATGGACAGATAACACGGGACACATGAAGCACAAGGACTCGGAAGAGATGCTTTCAGGTGTGACTTTATTGGAGATCTACTCTCACATTCACACAGTGATGAAAGAAAAAGCGCATAAAAGAGGTAGAAGATGAGATGAGAGTATTGCAACAGTTGTTTTAGAAAATGAAGGACGAGGAGGAGGCAGAGTGGAGGGGAGAAATGGCTCTGAACGGCAAATCCTGTGTGCAGGATTTACAAGCGAGAAGAGGCAACATGATGGTTTTGTATGAATATTGCATGATTTGAACACAGGAGAACAGCTGAGTGGAGGGTATGGTGAGGGACCATCACAGAGGACATGGTCCAGTTGAGAAGCAGCCAGCAGCAAAGAGCTAGTTATTCTTAAAAAAAAATAAAATAAAAAAGGTCCTTTCTTCAGCTTCAACCTCTTTTCTTTCAAGTTTTATCAGTTAAAACCTCTCTAAAGCTCTTTACCAACCCAAACAATTCATTTTACACACGTGATTAACAGCATGAGGGGAATGAGTGTGCAAAAGGGAACAAAGATGTTACTTAAAAAAAACCAAAAAAAGGTGAACACACTAAAGCTGAGGTTCAGTATTTACAATAAACATTCGTGGCTGAGACAACTCGTTCAGCTCAGAGTGGGCACGCCTGGAGCGCCGTGCAAAATAGAGCTTCTCTTAGTAAAATACATTTTCTCTACAGCTAACGTCAGCAAGTACACGGCTCAGACTAGAATATGACTTCTATTGGATTACAGTCTACTCGTTAATGACAGGAGCAAATTCAGTTATTATTATGGGTGTGTGCAGGCGTGTAGAATAGCCCTGTTCAACCGATAAATCTTTGTGTGGAATTTCCGACAATGGCTTTAAGTTCACAGCGACCAAGAACCACAACAGATAAAAGAATAAAAAAAAAATAAAAACACGAATGAAAAGATGATCAAAACTCAAAGTTATGAGGACAGGCAGTCTTTATTGGAAACGGGGTGGGAGAATACAAAAACCAAAATAATAATAATAACAATAATAATAAAAACAGAAAGAGAGACAGACGGGGGGCAGAGATGGGGGTTGATGGTGGGGCAGTCGGGTGAGGGAGGGTGGTGAATGTACGTGTGTGTGTCTGCATGTGTGTGTTTTGTCTGCAGGTGTGTGTGTCCATGTGGCAGAAGTTAGGAGGAATTGAAAGAGCTCTTACACTCTGCCTTTATGGCCCCACAGTTAATGGGGACAAAGGGCCGGCGCGCGGCACGGCGCAGCCTGATGATGTCACGGCACATGTGCCGGGCCAGCTTGGTGAGGCGGGTGGCCTGCAGCAGGAAAGCCTGCTTGGTCTTCATGGAGGATTTGGGGCTGCCGCTGTTTCGCATCGGCACCATGTGGTTGGACTGGCGAGGAGCGTGGCCCCGTGAGCGAGGCTCCTGGGAAGGAAGAGGGACAGAGAAAAGGCCGCTGAATACACTGGAACCGAGGTCAACTGGTAATAAAATATTACAATAAAATTTTAAAAAATCTGCAAAATTAGACCATTTCTCATGGCTAAAAACTGAAATTATTGTGGGATTTTCAAATTTCCAGCGCTACTTGAATAATAAAAGCTTAAAATAGTGATATTACATTAAACTCGCTTTATTATACATGTGTCCCTTGATATTTTGCCAAAAATAAACAATTTAAACAAACCAGATACTGTAAAAAAAAAACATTAAATTCTGACCCCATCAGCGCCACTGAGAAGCCGTGAAGGACAAAGATATTAAAATATATTTTTTTACAGTGTGCCGTCTGCTGAGGTTTGCAATCTCTTTACCTGCAGCTCAGACGTACGACACAGAAACGTCTCTGGTCTTGAGGAGCTGCTGGGTTTATTCATGAGCAAACTGTAACATACTTTAACAGATTTAAGGCCTCAAACTGCACAGAAAGTTTGTCTGCTTCTTTGCAGCTTGTTTCTCTTAAATTTGCAAACAAGACAGAACCAGTAGGTTCTGTGTTGGGGCGAAAGCTGTCTTCACGCAAGCACATTTCTCTGTTTTAGACATTTATATATGTTTTAAATTTAAATTTTCAGGGCATAGTGCCCATTTCCAGGAAGGTTAATGTAGGCAGGTAAATACATCTATACGTTGAGAGATAAAATATAGTAATAGTAGCATTAATATTAAGTAAAAATGTAAAAAAAAAAAGAAGAAAGACTTTAGTAAAAAAATTAAATATTAATAATACAACGATATCAAAACAAATACATAGAAATTAAGACATGAAATCAAAATCAAAAAGAGCAATTGTGATGATAAAAGTTAATAAAGTAAAAATGTATACAACAAAAATAATTGAAAAAAAAAAATAGCGATAAAAGGATAAAAAATGAGCAATGCCACAAGTTCAAAAGGTATCTGGTCAATAAATAACCTGAAGGGGACTCAAAGATTTTATACATTTTCTCCCCTTATGTTCTATTCTCAATGCATTTTATTTTGAAAGGGTGCTAATATCAACAAACGAGAGATCTGCTGTTATCTAGGACAAGGTGTTTTTTAGAATAAAAAATAAGGTGTTACAATTTCTGTTATATGAATTAAATTCAAACATTTTATTTGAATTTATGAAAAAAAAAACAAAAAAAAAACATGCTAAATATGCCCTGCTTATTACAGTCCACCTCAGTGAAACCAACAGCCTAAATCATCAATAAATCCTAAACTGATTGGAGTTAATACAATCAGCTTTCATTTGAGGTGTTTTAATAAAGGTGTTGACTGAACTTTATGGTCAGTTTGGAGGCTGCAGGTTGTTGCTCTGAGAGGAGATTGTAATATTTTGTCCAGCCTGTTTGAATCAACAAGGGAAACTACAGCCTCCAAAACAACCATAAAGATGAATCAGCACCTTATTAAAAACACTTAGAAAGGAACATTATAACCTTCATGAAGTCTGGATTTATTGCAGGGCTGTGTTCGATTACATAAAGGGCAGTCGAGTGGAGCTCTTGAAAGAGTTTTGGCAGCAAAAGACCTTTCAACATGGCAGGAATAATAAATAGGTGTAATAAATAATGTTATTGATGGTGCTGCATGTGTTTACCTGAGCCGGTTACTGACATTTTACTTTAATTAAACAGAGCCATCACTCAGGTTATTAACAACAAAATCAACTAAATCAATATAAATAATTTTCTCTGTGTAATATCACAATTTAAATGTTTGAGTTTATCTATATTGTTCCTAATTTTATATTTGCTCTTGTTTAAAGTGTTAATTCTTCTTTCTTATATTGTTAATACTGGTTGTATTGCTAATATTGGTTGTTTTTATATATTGTTATTTCTATTTTTGCTGTACACTTTTTGCTGTCCCCATTATGGCACCAATAAAGGAATATTTTATCTTACATACAGCAAATTTCTACTGGTTTAAGGGCAAATAAAAAAAGCTGCAGTAACGTACTTTGGTCAGAAGATGGCAGTGTGATGTACTACTGTCGGATAATCCATCAGTAAACTGCAGTAGAGGACGAGATTATGCCAGAAAGAAAATAGTGTCAGATAACTTCTCAAAACAAAATAAAAGCGTACATTAAAAAAGATGATATGCATCAAAATAGTTGGACCGTTCACCAGTTAATCGATATATATAGATATATATCTATATTGATGTATCACTACACCCATAATATATAGTTTAGTATACTGGATGATCCATTTGAACTCCTTCATCACATTTTCCAGTAAGCAAATCTTATTTTAAATGCTGCTGTTTTCTCCCAGTGAGAAGCAGCCGCAGCTACCCAGTGTGTGATAACTTATAGCGTTATTTGATAAAACTGGCGAGTCATAGCGTGAGTTTGATTCAATGAGCGCGCTGGTTTTATCCTGCTTCTTTGATTAATAACACCGGAGAAATGTTGAGCTGTAGCATCCACACAAGCCGGCTAACTAGCTAGAAAGCTTGTTATAGTGTTGCAGATTGGTCAAACGATTTCAGAGAAGGAAGGAGGTGGCATGCATTGTTTTTTTTCCTAATATTCGATTTATATTTGCCTCCTTGTGCAGCTCGTGTGAATGTATTGAAAGCTTATTAGAGGGAGAGAATAAGTGATGTTTCGAGCTCACTGAATAATTAATGTTGACAGCTGAAAACGTCATTTGTTTACAGAAGATGTTTGTGTGTTTTGTGCTTTCTGACTGAGCTTACAGTGGCTGCCGGACTGGGGGAGGTCCTCTCCTCTGGGGCCTCCGCTCTGCTCGGCATCTTCAGGCCTCCGTACTTCTTCCAGTACATCCAGCAGGAAACACAAAGGCGGCACTGCATGTTGGGAGGCCCCCATGAGTACCACTGGGCCGACTGCATGGCTGTTAATGCACAAAATGCATTAGTGAAGGTGAGAAGCATCGCAGCGGAAAACGGATCCACAGACACTTAACATATCGACCGACTTCCACCGTCTCAAGTCTCGCCTTAATGATTCTGTCAATGCCTCCACGTCAGACCGAGTAACACTCAAGTCTGCTGCTGGCTGATGAGATTAGAGAGCTGAACATCTGAAGAGAGCGCTGCACAAACGCATTAGTAGGCAGGAGAAGACAAAGAGTAAAGCAGGGCTGGGTGGAGTTTAGTTTTAGCTGCTGTTGCTCATCCCCCTCAGATTTTTATAACATTTTTATTTCACTTTCTAGCCTCGTATTTGAGCAAGAAATAAACTACAGTAGGTTGAAATAAAAAATTGACTATCAGTGATAAATTCTGAGAATTAGGCTTATTTTGCAAACATCATGCATTTGTTGAACTTGTCTTTTTAAAAGTAGATTTCCTTGAAATAAAACTAAATAAATAAATATTTAAATAAAATAAAAATAATCAAATTAAATAAGATCAACTATTTTGTTACATTAGTGCACTGAAACACATTATTAAAAATTCTTAAACATAAATATTTAGTATACAAAAATGATAAATTATTATTATTTATCATTATCTTATTGACCTTGAAAACACCAACCATGTACTTGTTAAACTTTACTTTTTAAAAGTAATTTCCTTGAAATGTAATTTAAATGAATAAATAATATATATTCAAATAAATTATACATAAATAATCAATTTCATTTAACAACTAAATATATAACAATAATAATTATTCATTAACAGTTTTAATTAATATCATTTAAATAAATAAAACTTGTTTTTATATTATCTTAATAAAATAAATTGTATCAAAATAAATAGGATGAACTATGTTAGCTCAATAGATCAACCTACTGAAAAAGATTAAAATAAAGATTAATTAAAAATAAATAAAAATAAAAATACATTAGAACCAATATGCGATAGTGCACCACACAACTTCTGTCCATCTTAGAATAACCTTGGAAAATGGT